>JAWNOX010000110.1:2625000-2922500 GCA_035045555.1 Drosophila fulvimacula | reverse complement strand
AGCCGCAAGGAAAGCGGCTCCAAGGTGGGTGTGGCTGGGTGGGTGGCGGGTGGCAGAGGGAGGCAGATAGCATTGAATCTTTTGTTCAAATGCCGCTGCAAGTGACAAGCATTTTGCGTATGGCAAAGCGTGTAAATTGTTGTCGCTGTTTGCTGAAAACTCCAAGAAATCAACTTGGCTTCCTTTTTCACTCACTCCCTCTCTCTCTCTCTCTCTCTCTCTCTCTCTCCCTAACGGTAATTGTGTTAGCCCGGTCTGTGCGGCTGTCCTTTTCCGTACAGCTGCAGCTGACCTCAAATTAAGCGCTGACAATTGCAACTTGAAACCATTGCAGCTGCTTTGTGGCCTTTATTTGGTATGCACACGCACACACACACGCACACACACGCACACACGCACACACACACACGCACACATATGTACATGCTGCACGTTCAGCAGCAGGCTGTCCGAAAATGTGAATCCACAGTGAAAACATAATTATAAACACATGTTGCATCCACACACACACACACACACACACACGCACGCACACTTGCCTCTTAGACTACACGCACACGCACACCCACACACATTTGTGGACTTTTGAATTTAGCCATCGTGTATTTTGTTACATGATTCGAATTTCTGAAAAGTTTCTGCTGCAGCCCAGACTTGACCGAACGTTTAGCTATCTGCTTTCAGCCTTTGGCTAGTGTATTGAATTCGAAACTTTATATAAGACACAACACACACTCACCCACACACACAGAGAGAGAGAGAGAGAGAGAGAGCCGGGCAATTACTGAGCTACATAGAAATAATAAGCACTAAGCTTGCATTTCAAATTCATGTTTTGCTAAACTTTAAATAGTAACTTCTGTCATAATTGCAGCACATATAAGTGAACTTAATTGTTAATTAATTAAGTACAGCGAACAGAAACTTGATTAACTTGAAAGCTCAAATATATTCCATTCAGGCATTTCATTTCCTTTAAATACATTCTGTATTCACTTAAATTATATTTTATATATTGTTAAATTTTAATAATTGTTTCTACTCACAACTCTATTTAAACTCTTGACACTCGCACTTAGAATAAATAAATAAACTAAGAAAAAATTGAGAAGCTTGGTTCAGTGGAGAGATCACTGCTTCTCGATGTCGTTAGGACTTGGGTTCGAAACTCATACCAAAACTTAAGAATCCATATTTTTTTAGTTTTCTCTATTAGAGACTCACAATTGATATACAATTGAATTTTAGTGAGATTTGGGTGATCGCTGTGGCTTAGAGGAGCCGCGGTTGCGTTGCCCATAATACAAAATGCTGCGAAAATGCAGTTTCAAATCGAGGTTCAAATTGATGTACACAATTTTTTTTGGTTTTTTTTTTTTAACCATAAAAGAATCACAACTCCGAGTACCCATTAAGCGGGACGTGGAGCGAACACATTCAAAACTCTCGTACAGTAAAATTTTTTAATTAATTATTTTTTGGCACCTCTAAGGCAATTTTATTTATACAAATTAAATCATTTATAATTAGACTACAGTAATATATTATGCACATGAAATGTGCGTAATACGAATTATCCTATAAACAGCTGCGTCCATTGATAGTTAACATACTTTTGTTGCTCCAACTCTCTTGTTATTCATATTTTATTTGATTTTTTCTCCTATTGCAACAAAGTATTTTCAAATAATTTAATCATGCTTTACCGTTGTGATTAATATGCCTAGTCGACTGGTGTTTGGCGTAAAGTGAATATAGCCTAGAAGGGTCTATTTATATATGTTGAATTTTTTTTATTACTAATGCTTTATATCGATCAAATTTCTATTGGTAAATTGTAGAGTTAAACAGGTATGTGTAGACTGGGGCTTCACTGTACCCAACTGGCCAAAATTAAAATGAAATTTATTAGCGCACTTGACAGTTGCAACAAAACGCTGAGCGCACATTTTTCATATTCCAATTCAGACGATTTGTCGATTTTTTTATTAGTTTTATTTATTTTTTTTTCCTGTGATTTTCTGGTAATACACTTACCAAACAAGGTTGTGTTGAGAATTGCCATTTGGTTTGTAACATGTAAATTAATATTAAATACTTGAGAAATAGAAAATTTAGTAACTGAAAATAGTTTTTCAATTCAATTTCAATTCAAGTATATTCATTAGATCGAACTTTAATCAGAATATTTAAATAATAATAAACTCAGATCGAACCCCAAACTTAACCCAAAACAATTTATTTTTAGATTAGCATTCAAAAATATATTTTAAATTATTTTTGTAATTTTTAAATTTTTTATATAAAAAATATATAGAAAATTGTATAAATTTGATAAGAATATCTAAAGCTGCGTTGTGATAAATACTTCAGCACACACACTGAGAGCTAGCAATGAGCACCCTTTGGGGCTTAGCATTTGCAATGCAATTGCAACAAATGTGCAGCGGCTGCAGGGATACGAATTTGAAGTGCTCACGCCATCGACACCACACCCACAGCGACCGCGTTGCTCAGTCAGTCCCCCAATGAGCTATTTATCTACACCGAACGTTTGGCTTATTGCGCCGCATGCTGGACTTATAATCAGGGCCATGAAATATGACTAACAGAGCATCGCGCCAGTTATTACATCGAACGGGCTCAAAATTTTTCATTTATTGTCATGGCAACGGCTCGCCGAGTATTACAAATGGGGCTGGCATGGGGAAGGTGGGGGAGCAAATGAGGCTAAGGAGGACAACCGAGGAATGATGCATGTGATATTGATGTCAAACCGAAAGCCTTTTTTCCATAGCGAGTTTATTATATCTAAGCCTAGATAGAGACAAGTTCATTAGATACAGAACTATCCGTCCGCCAGTATGTGCGAACTCATCGATCTCAGCACCTATAAAAGCTTGAGACTTGAAAACAAATTTCAAGGCTCCTCGCAAATTTAGTTTATTTAAAAAAAATCGATAACTATTGATATTATTTAATGCTATCGTTTTTCAGTTTATTATATCTTGACTTCAAATTTTTTACTTATTTTTATGTTAACTTAATATAATTTTTATTTTTATTATATTTCTGTAAAATAAATTTTAAAATAAAATTAAATTAAATATTACAAATATAAAATATAAATATTAAATTAAACATATGTTTCTCAATATTATTTCTTGTTCACTTCAAATAAGAAAATTACTTTAAATGTTGCAAAAAAAATAAAGAAAAACAAAGTTGAGGGAAAATTGTTGATGGATAGATAGATGGAACATGTCAAGTGGGCATTGTATATATGGGAGGCAGCTGACAGACGTAAAATGCTTTTGACATTTCAATTGACAGTGAGCTCGCATTGCCTCTCTCTCTCTCTCTCTCTCTCTCTCTCTCTCTCTCTCTCTCTCTCTCTCTGTAGCTTAAGTCTTGTGCTGCTCTTATTTCTTATGCTTCGGCGTTGCGGTCTGAACTCGAGCTGTTAACTGAAATTGACGTTTGGCTTTTGATTATTGCGACCTATCGTTGGCTCGAACTACGAATCAATCAAAGGCACAAAACGACTAAGTTCAGTGAAGAGGACAGGCAGAGAGAGACAGAGACAGAGACAGAGAGAGAGAGACAGAAAATGGAGCCAAATTTGTACAGCATTTGGCTATAAAAATGATTTAATTGGTTAGCACTTTTTGGGCTAGTGAAATTGTTCAGAACGGTCAATTGGTTGAATGCCAACGTTGGCTGATCCATTTGTACTTCGGTTGCCCGCAAATCAATAGAAAATTTATAAACAAGCTTTGACAGAGTCGTTCAAGTGCCACAATCCCAACTGCCACTTTACAATATGCAAACAAACAAGGAACACACACACACGCGCACACACACACACATACAGCTGGAAGATAGATCGACCCACCTGCCGTGTGCATTTGTTATTCATGAGCAGCTATCAACACCAAACAATGTTGGCCCAAGCCTTTTGTGTTGATAACAACAACAACAACAACAACAACAACAGTAACAACCATAACAATAACAACATAGACCTTAGAAGGCACTCGTTGCTTGTCCACGTCGTAGCTTGATTGTCCAATGGGTTGCCTGACGGTTTCCGCTTGCCAAATGCAAACGGAAATGTCGCAAAAAAAAAAAACCAAAAAAAAAATAGCTGAAAAAATGTGGGACTAGTTCATTGCCTAGGCAAAGGGTTGGGGCTGGGTCGGGGGCGGGGGCGGGCGTACAGCAGGCAGTCGAGTCTGCTGCAACTGCCAACTGCTTTTGTTATGAATGATGATGGAAAATCTGGCAGCAGCATCTCTCAGCAACTGGGCCGCCAAATTTAAAACGAAAAGCCCACGAAATGTAGAAAAAAAGCCAAACGATAATAAAAAAAAAATTAAAAAAAAAAACAAGCAAGTACGAGTATATTGTAGTCGGACATGGCCTACGGCACGACACGCGCTCAAGGCAGGCAAGGAAATAAAATGAAATGAAATGAAATTTCTATATACATATATAAATATATAGATATATATATATATATATATATATATATATATATATATATATATATATATATATGTATGTATATATATATATTTATATACATTTTATTAAGCGAAATATTGTATATTCGAAAGTGAATACATATATTAAATATATTAAAGAATTTTACTGTATATAAAATTCTAAATTTGTAGAATCTATTTTCAGTTCAGATTTAATTCTTTAATTATTTATTATTATTTATTTAATTTAATTATTATTTCAATTTTCCAGATTTCTCTGAGCTAAAAGATTCAGATATAGATAGAACATATATCTGCAGCTACTCTCTAGACTTGAACTTCGTTATTCCGAAACCAATATGCTCTTGCTCCAGTCTGTGAGCGGGCATAAAATGTGGTTGTGCGGCGTGGGTAGCGGATGGGGAAGCGGTATAACAAAAGGGTATCCAGCGTAGCGACGTAATGTGGTGATTCAATTCAGTTTGTGCAATGAGCAGCCGGCAAAACTTTGAAAAATGGTAAGAAAAATGTGGAACGAACAGAAACGGCGGACGTAGCAAGTGCCTGTGGCACACAGAGAGTGAGAGAGAGAGAGGGGGGGTAGAGGCAGTTCTTCTATTGGTATTGAAATGCAAATGGTCGTTGCCTGCCGAAATTAAATTATGTGGAAGTAATGATAACCCTTCTGCTAAGCGACCGATGCGGCCAACGGCGATTCAATTGCCAGCCACAAGGACAGCAGCGCCTCCAGCCTAGCCCTACGAGTCCTGGGCGACGCAACGCCCCTTTTGGCAGCTGTCTTCTGGAGACTGCACTCACGGATGCTAAATTAATTGGTAGGTGTGGCATCAGCAGTAGCAGCATCAGCAGCAGCAACAGCACCAGTAGCTCCTGCTAACTGTAATTAATTATCTACTCAAGTACTATAATGAGACAAAAAAAAAGTGATATAGCGCACTCTCAACTTGGAAAGGTGCTTTGCGCCCAATACAATTTATGGCAGGTCATAAATAATGCCATAAAAATCTCAAATAGGTCAATTTGCTATAAGACGTCTACCTAGGGATAGTCTACAGTCTATAGTCTATATATAATATATATTATATATTATTATTATATATTATATATTATATATTATATATTATATATTATATATTATATATTATATATTATATATTATATATTATATATTATATATTATATATTATATATTATATATTATATATTTACTTTTCTCTCAACTGAACCTAATTAAAGAGCCCGAATAGACGTGCTGGTCGCCAATGCAAATTTGAGGCTGGCGATTGTTTTTGAATTTGTCCAGAGAATGAACGAAGCTGCGAATTTGGCATTATTTATTGAGGCGACGCGACAGATAACGAGGTGATTGAATAGAGCAGGAACGGGAGCGACTGTAGAAACTGAAGCAATAAAGCGCTGTAATCCACTCAAGGCATTTCCTACTGCCAAAAAGGACAGACACACACACACACACACACACACACATAGACAGAGAGTCAGTTTAGGCCGTGGCGCAAGGAAACATTCCGAGTTGAGCTTCGGGATAGAATGAAGGAGTCAAAGCAATGAGGACTGGCCGCCAACAATTCACAAAATTGTTTTCGTGACTTAAATTTTTGCGTTGTGAAGGACGTGTTTGGAAAGCATATGATGTGATTTGCCATCAAATTGAGTTGTCCTCGTTGTGCTCGTAGCTGCCTGCTACAGATTGCCCAAAAGATGGCAGAGAAGGGGGCCAGGAGAAACAGGCAGCAGCAGCAACAGCAGCAGCAGAGCCCAGGCCACAGCTCAACCGACAGACTGTCACTCAGAGCTCGGCTAGCTGAAATGCAATTAAATTTAGAAAAATATCAACAGCAGGCAGCTAGTTGGCAGAGAATAATAGTTTATAGCCATAATAATAGCAAAGTAGCTGCAACGGGCCAACGAGGACATGGGCATGGGTCTAAGGATAACTGAGCAAAGTGCTTTGTGTTGCCTTTAACTAAACAGAAATGCGCCAAACTAGCACGTAAACTTCCCTCGCTCACTGTGCGGCCGTGGGTATGGCTGGATGTGTGCACATATATACGATGCCCACTTTTGTATCCTTTATTATTGTTGTTGAATGGCTCGTAGCGCCCCATTTTCCAAGATTTACTTAGGCTTAGGCATGCCAGCGACTAGGCCTGCCCAAACTGAAACTGAAAACGAAACTGGGAAGCTGTTAAAAGTCTTGAGTAAATTCTCTCTCTGTGTGCGCTCTGAGATACATTTTGTACAACTAAATTACACTGTGCAAATATTTGCATTGCATACATATGTATATATATATATATATATATATATATATATATATGTATATCACTCTATTTATATATATATATAGACATCTTTCTGTATGCATCTGCCATCATATAACTTATCTTATGGACGACAATTGAAAGCAACACAAAGCAAAAACTCACAAAACAATTGCCAAAGCACTTTATGTCCTTTGCTTGTGGGCCAACAACTGCTCATGGCCCATAGCAGCAGCAGTAGCAGCAGCAGCGTTGCTAGCTGCGCCAAGTATTTGCCTGTGTGCATATCTATATGCATATATATGTCTATATATATATATATATATATATATATATATTTCAATCAAAGAAGAAAGCTGCACATGTCGCATAGCAAATGCCCTTGTAACTGCCTAGACAGTTAGCTTTAGCTCGATGTCAGCTAGAATAATATAGTAATATAATAACATATATCTTCATTTTAGCATGCTGATATTCTTTAAAAAATGATGTATATATAATTTATTTATATATATATATATATATATATATATATATATATATATATATATATATATATATATATATATATATATATATATATAAATAAATTATATATACATCATTTTTTAAAGATGTATTTTATTTCTATATTTTCATTTATACAAACAACTTCTACTCCACCTAGTAACTAAATTAAGGTACCCTTAGGTAGAGCATACAAAGCATATGCAACTATCTACACAACTATATTTGCACAAAGGTGTTGGAAAAACATGCAACAACTTGTCTGCAATATTTGTTACATTTAAAAGCGTTTAAATATCTAGACAGCTGCTTACCAAAATCTGTTCAATTTTTAAAATATAAATAGAGAGAAGAAATTTGAATAAGAAAGTAAATATTTAAGAAAGTGCATAGATATATGCATATATATATATAATATACAAATTATATTTATTTTATAATTTTATTTTCTATATTTTAAAAATGTAACTAAACTCTTCACATAGTTTAAATATTTTGATAAATTTCTATTCACTCAACTGAGTCAGCCGCATCTCCAGCACTTGATCATACATATGCAATTTAATTATTTGTGTACAAATACGTGTGCATGTGTGTGTGAGTGCGCGTTTAGCTTGCGCCATGGGAAGCCAAACCAAAATAAACCGGTTCTGCTGGCTGCAGAGTTGCCAATCTGAAGACGCCAGATGCATGTATGAAAAAAGCCAGAAATAGCTTGAAAGCCATTTGAACATTTGAATACACAATTTTCATTTTGCTAACCTTATTTTGATATTAGCGTGTCATAATAATATTTTATGCCAGGCAGCCGTGTACCTACTCCTAAGCATTTCAATATCATTGCAAATCATTGAATTTAAAATAGCTATAGTTCTCGCCAGCCACTAGATCGCATCTGTTTTTTCAATTGACAGATCTGACTAGAAAATAGCTACACTTCCAACACTGGCCGCATCCGTCATTGCAATAATCGAAGCAAGCATTTTTGCAAAGCACTATAATTCCCAACTCATTATTCCACTCTGTGGAAGTATAAATGAGACAATTTTTGCAACGACTCTCGGCGGTTAAACGTCTCACAGCAGTAAAGGGTTGTTCACACTTCCCAACTAATTGTGATCTTCGTGCTGTCGTGTTTCGAGGTTCGAACCCGGCGTGCGCGCCCATGCATATTCCCAGCAAACATAAACACACTGAAATTTTATCAGATAATGTACGAAATTATATATAATATTAACTTTAAAATTAATTATATATAAGTATAAAATGTGTTTACCTTTAAGTTGAAAGTTGTTTACTTTATATATAGAAAAAATTTATATGTAGTAAATTCTTCACATGTGAAATAAAATTCATATGTCTAAAAAATCTTCTCACACTATAAATGATGGCAAGTTCAGAGAGTATATAAACACCGAAGAGGCAGGCAATTAATTACTTTGTGAAAGAAATGCAATAAATATCTCAAAAAACACGATTTGTGCAACGCTTCTCCACTATTACAAAAAACTACCACCTTTACACTTCCACACAATGGGAATAATATGTATGGAAAAAAACCAACTGGAATAAAATAACATCAAATATTTCCAAATGAAAACTGCTGCGAGACACGTCGAATGAAGGAAAGAGCAAAATCTAACCTTCATCCGGCAATCGCCATTTTGTTTTTTGTTTTACTTTTTTAATATTTTTGTTTTTATTTCTGTGTTTGCTAAACAAACCACCCTCACCCTCGCAGCAGCTCTCTTAGTTTAAACTAATTGCTAAAACGATTAAGCAGCAGCGCGTGTGACGATGACTACTTATAATCATCAGCTGCTTAAGTAGCAAATGGCACAGAGATACTTAAACTATATATACATATAGATGTATATATACGAAAGAACCACAAAATTAGATATGTGCTAACAACTCCAACTCCAACTCCAGCCCCAACCCCGGCTCCAATCCTAACCCAAGGCCAAAAACTGGATGACGGATTTCGAAGACCAAGAGAAGAGAATGCTGTAAAACAATTAATTATACATTTTTGGTGCCAAGCGAATGGCAGCAAAACGCAGACATTTAAATAACTCTACAAACAGACTGACTAACACACACACACACACACACACGCACGCATTGCTATGAAGAGCGAGCAAAAACAAACAGTGAAAATGGATTTCCATTTAAGGCGGCATGTTGAGCACATTGTTTTTATTAAGTGTCGCATGATACACTTATGCTTGTATTTGTCTATGTGTGTGTGCGTGTGTGTGTGTGTGAGGGCGCGTATGCCCCTGTGTGTGTGACACATAAACACTTCAAGTGGCAACATGGCGTGCAACTAATCCGCTGCCCAAAAAATATGTTACAAGTGGCCATAAGCAGCCAAAATTGAGCGAACAAGCGGGATGGCCGGATGGCCGAACGAATGGTCGAACGAAGCTAGTCCACGGGTCAAGCAAGTCCCTAGAAAGCCAGTCGACCAACTAGCTGCACCGTGGGCGGCAGTCAATTGCTAGCTTAGAGACTCCTGCGAGTGATGAACAGCTGAGCAAATGAACCAGATCTCAGTTGAGCCAATGAACCAGTTTAGATGGAGTCAGTTGCTCAGTTGTTCATATAGTTATGATGGTTTTGGCCCATGCTCTCATTCTAGATTATAGCAAACTCTTTGACTAGGTCCTTAGATAACTTGAATTTTTGCTGTAAAGAAATTTTGTTTTGGTTAACTATATAAATTATATATAATAACTTCGGTATATGAATATATAGGCTAACCCAAAAATAAACTCTACAAAAACCTAATATTCATTTTTCTTTTATTTTTAAATTTTTTTTGTATAAAATGAATCATAAAAATATATTTATATTTGATATATAACATATTAACTTTAATTTATATTTATATATTTATATAATATTAATTTTTATTTATATTTTAAATTTTTTTTGTCCATATAAAATGAATCATAAAAATATATGTATATTTGATATATAACATATTAACTTTAATTTATATTTATATATTTATATAATATTAATTTTTATTTATATTTTAAATTTTTTTGTCTATATAAAAGGAATAAAACTATATATATATTTTATATATAAATATACAATTTATTCAATATTGCGCAATTCAGCCCACTGTGCCATGCCGCAGTGGGCCAAACAAACATATCGTCATCATGAAAATAGAGAACGTATGAATAGCATATGACGAAGGCAAACTGAAAAATACACTGAAAAAAAAAACTTGTAATAATCCCTAAAAACAATCAACTTAATAGGCCAACTTGGTTTAAGCAGAGTTAAAAATGGTTTAGTTTTCCCTCAAGTCCACAAAAAATCTTTAACAACTCACTCAAATCAACTCGCTCATTTCTTTCAGTGCAAAAGCGAGAGGGCTATACAAAGAGAGAGAGAGAGATAGAGTGAATGAGAGCTAGAGGTGTGAGAGTGGTTTAGAGGAGGTCACATAATGCGCGCTAAATACATAGTTTGAAAATAGTTGTAAACCCTTTCATCAAGAGCAACTGCTGCTGCTGCTGCTGATGCCGCCCCTGATCGCCCCGCTGCTCGTCCAGTCAGCCCAAATCCCTATTTCGTTTATCCAAGCTCGGACAAAAACCCATGGGAACTCGACTCGTCGTGGCTTTACGCAAAGACAGAGACAGAGACAGCGAGAGAGAGAGAGAGAAAGGGAGAGAGTCGAGTGTGGTGAGCTGGGGTGAGATGGGGTAGGGGGAAGGGGGGTGAGGCAGGCAGCGGCACGGTTAGCTGTCAGTTTTGGTTTTTGTTTCATTTTTGATAGTCGTATGACCTTTTTTTTGACATATTTTGAGTAACATTTTGTCAGAGTGGCGTAACTGCCATTCCACCAGAGTCATTTCGTCAGCAGTCGGAACTGGCCCTGGCCCAGACCCGCGCCCACGCCCAGGCCCAAGCCCAAGCCCAAGCCCAGTCTGCCCTCGCAGCAACTCTCTGCGGCAGCGCTGATAAAGGGCGACTTGAGCATAGACAGACAGGCAGAGCCATACACTATGTCTCTCTATCCAAATCTCTCTCTCTCTCTCTCTCTCTCTCTCTCTCTCTCTCTCTCTCTCTCTGTCTGAATGGCTGTCGAAATGAATGTTGCAACTAACTAAATGAATAAATGAAAATTAGTAGAAAAAGGCTTTTGTTGTTCATCAAGAGCATATGAATGTGTGCATATATCTGCATACATACATACATACCTACATATATATACACACACACATATATATATATATATATATATGCACATTTGCATATACATATTTCAATGCCTTTGCATCACACGTCACAAATATGGCATGTGAGCGCGAGGTAATACTAACTCTAAGCTCTGTGATGTACTCAGCCATGACTTAGGCTTTTAGTTAGTATAAGTAGCAAATCAGCTTATCGAACTTATGAAAATTAAATTAATACTATACGGTATATGGGCTATTCGTTCCTCCAGAGACTCTCCTCTTATATAGCCTTAAGATGTTTCCCACACACCCAGCAGATATAATATGTACAAATGCTATTGCTAGAAATTATTAATTTTTAATATATATAATATATATATATATATATATATATATATATATATACGGCTATTGTGGGCAATCGAAAAAGTATTTATTTATATATATTTTGTTGTATATATATTTAGTTGAATAAAAAATTAGTAATATTTCAATTAATTATCCTATTTTTATTATCTATTATCTATGAATAAAGACTATATAATATCTATATCCGATTCCCTAACGGATTTAAGCCTAGAGACTTTATGTAGGCTCTAAAGCAAGATCTTCTTTACTTACATTTTTCTACTAAATCGTAATTTAGGATTCGAGCTTAAAAAAGAAATTTTAACCTTAACTGAACTCTACGGCACTGCTAAATATATTCCAAGACATAGCCTTAAAAATGTTTGCATGCATTTTTCTCGACATTTTATCCGGCAGTTAAATATTTGCCAGCAAGTTAAATGCCATTTGCTGGTTTGTTCGTGATTAGTATTAGAAATATGAAACTGAATCAATTCAATCTAAAGGATTCAGAAATCGTTAAGCAATTATTTAAAGCTATCGCAGCTCTTTGGCTGATTTCAGCGTCGATCCATCTGGGCAATGGGGCCGCGCACTCCCGGCGCCCCCTATTTTTTGGGGCCAAGCATACATAAATATTATCGTATAATTCGCTAGACAAGAAGGGTGAAGGGAGCGTGGAGGAAGGGGAGAGGCAGAGGGCTGTGTGACGCATTGAAGCGAACGCATATCTATCATTAATATCGCTGCAGTCAGCTGCTGTTGTGCTACGAAAAAGGCTGCTGCAAAAAATATATACTTCACACACACAAGCACACACAGGAGTGTATGCATGAGCTATGAATGCCAATACACACACACACACACACACACACACGCACGCTGGCATTGTGTAGCCTCCTCTCTAGCTCAGCGCTCGCTGAGGTTTACTGCAGCAGCAGCAGCAGAGGCGGCGGCAGAGGCAGCGGCAGCGGCAGCAACGCTACTGACTGCTGAACTACTGCCAACTGCAATTAATCATTTTTCTATCATTTTCAGATTTTTTATACATACAAACAGCCGGTGCCACTGCAACTGTGTGTGTGTGTGTGTGTGTTGTGCATAAGCATGTGCATATGCATTGGTATGCATGTGCATGTGACTGGTAAGTTATGATTTTTTCTCAATTGCCGTTTTTTCTTTTTCATACCCAAAACCTATTGAGCGCGTGCAGCAAGGGGGTATGTTCGACTATGAGCAAAACTATATACGTAAATGTATACCATATATTTTATATGCATATGTCGCATCGCATCTCAGTCAGCTTGGCCACGTAACATTCTAATTTAATTTATTTGTACACCAACGCGTGCTCTTTTCAGCATATCAATGCATAGTCGATTCCTCTTCGTCCACTCACAGTCATAGCGAGCCTGTGCGACTGGCTTCTATAGCCAGCTCGCTCGCACTCAGCAACAGCCGCCCCTATGTTCGGCAACAGCTATTCTGTATCCCTTTTATCTCTCTCTCTCTCTCACCCAGCAATTAGCAGCGCAAACTCACGCAGCTTTAACTCCACAGCAACTCTGTATAAGCCCTCAGCTTCGCACTCATACCAGTGCAGCAGTTGAAGGCAATCACAAATTGAGAAACTTTAGCAAACAGATTCTGCTCTTAAGTTCACAGCTTTAAGAGTGAATTTGGTGAGAACGAGGAAGCTGAGAGATCCGGATATGAAATTTGTTGTATTTAATATATCAATGAATGAACGACCTATAAACACAGGGATATTCATATGAGAGTTTTTGCCTGCATGTATGTATGTATGTGTGTGTGTGTGTGTGTGTATTAAGGAATACAGAGAAGCGCGAGGTTTGCTCAAAAAGTAATGCGAATTTAACGAAATTGTCTATATAACTTTTTTATGGCATTATGTTACCTCGTCTATGACAATTTGGTATGCCTAATTAATTTTCAACAGACGTTTCACTTGAAAGGCTTAATTTTTATGAATTTGAATCAAACAAAAGTCAGCCAGACACAGCCCCAGATCTGACTGACGATGCCCATGAAAGGACTATGATTAAGGAAATAAATACGGCTACACAGACAACAAGATAAAAAAAAATATAATAAATATAATAATATAATAATATTTGTTGTATAGCTTAGAGGATTATCTAACATTTGCTGCAACTTACCTAAAAACCCACAAAATAAAAAAAATATAAAAAAAAAATAAAACTTATTTTCAAAACTTACAAAACTATTCAAACACCCCTCGCATGCATATATTGTATGCGAGCGCTTTAAATGACATCCTTGCGACCAGCCAAAACGATTTCTAATGGCGTCTTCACTTAGATTAGGTCAATTGGTAAATGCTGTGAGCACTCGATGCAACTTTGGCCTACCAAAAAAAAAAAAAAAAAAAAAATGGGAAAACCCAAAAAAAAAAAAAGAGTAAAAATCATGCATATTACATACAGACAGGCATACATCCACATATGTGCACGTGCACGTACACATATCTGGTCAGAAAGCCAAAGACGCAAACTTTTCGATGGCCATTGATGGTGATACGTCCTGAGCTGGACTGGGCTGAATGCGGAAATTTCCAGGTGCGGTTGCCGGTAAAACGTCCCAGAAACCGACCTACCTACCTGGGTGGAGTGGGTGGAGGCCACACTGCTAACAAGCTTGGCAGCGCCAGGGGGCCACAGTTGGCTGAGGTCCGGTTGGGTTTAAGTGTTTTATGAACTTGTTTCAATGAAGTCACACAAAGTGCGTGAGCCGCACACAAACAGACAGACGCATATATATAATATATAGATACGTATATAGTTGTGTACATATGTGCATATGTTGTGTGTAGTTGTAGTTGTAGTTGCAGGTGACATGTGGCAACAGAAGCCATGTCTATGGCTTAGCTGACCTGCCGTCGTGCACCAACTCGACCCGTCGTCGTCTGTCGTCTGGGGCATTGAAGCTTTTAATTTGATTTTCGTTCAAGTGCGGTTTTCCTACCAATCCCATAGTCAGCTACCTCTCTCTCTCTCTCTCGATTCGGCTTTCCAGGTTGCATTGAACTTGAGCTGCTGTTGCTCTGCCTCTGCTGCTACTGCTGACCAGGCGCATGTTGCGCTCTAATGAGCAACTCGCATCTAAATTACGGCAGGTACAAAATATCCACAACAAAAACGATTAAAAAAGATCCAAATCTTGAGCTAAAAGCTCGTCAAACACTTGAGAATCTAATTGAATTCAAGTGCTGCGTCGCCTCTCTATGCGATTTTCATTACTTCAAATGTAATATCTTTTCTAGTATTGTGAGAGAAAGGCCGAGGAGAATGAATAGCTCCCCTTGAGCAGGTATACAAATAGAATTTGGAATAAGATGAGTAATGAAGAAAAAGGAAAGGATTATGAGTATGTGAGCAAATAAGGCAATGAAGTATGGCTAAAGAAGAATTTAAAGAATAAGAGATAACCCAAAAGAAATATTTAGAAGAGTGAGAATTACAAATATGAGAAGGATAAGAAAAGAAGAGCAGATAAGATCAAAGGCAGATAGAGAAAACAAGCAATGTGGCTACACAGAGAGGATAGATAAGCTCCATTATGGATAGATAGCATAATGGAGCTTATCTATCCTCCAATTGTGTCCGAAACTATATATTATACATATATTGACAGCAAAAATTAAGCGCGCTATCGATTACGCATAATCGATAAATTTGTAAATGTTTTATTAGGACTCCAAAAGTTGAGAACTAGACCTACAACAAATCATAATCGTAGTACGAATCGTTAGAAAAGTATGAAAGAATGTTACGAAACAGACGCTGTTTGAACGTTAACTTGCGAGGCTTGGAGTACAAAAAGCACAAGATCATAATCCCCATTACAAGTAGCATACAGATAACCGGAAACAGCTGGCAAATGATGTCGGTCAGGTAATTAAAGAATGTTGAACGCCTCAATAGACGTCTGCGCGCTCGTTCGCTGGCAATGAGTACAGAAAATTTTTCGAGTCGCCTGCGCCGGCTCTCCTTGGCCTTCCATTGACTCTCCACCATGTTCCGAGCAATCTGACGAGTGGAAATCGTCCCAAATCGAAAGAGATCCGCCTGGGCTAACCGTCTAATCCTGGGCATCACTTTGGCTGGATTAACTGGGCGCCTCACTTCAATCTGTTGCAAGAGGTAAGCAAGGCGTTAGGAGTTAGTTGCGATGTGCCTCGATAGAGTCGAGTCTTGCCGACTATGCTATGGATCAATGGATCAATGGATCAAGGGAAGGAGTATATACGGATATATCTTAGTCGGACTAGTCATATATATATATATATATATATATATATATTTATATAGGATTTACCCATTTACCTTTGGCTCCCTAACTTGAAGATCATCCTCCTCGTCTTCTTGCTGCATGCCATTGGCACGTTGTGTCTTGCGGAGTGTTTCCAATGTGTTGAAGTGCCTGCCTGAGCCGATCAACTGAAGCTCTTCGTCTGTGCCAGACTCGCCTGTCTCCTCATTTAGGGCCATTTCACGATTCCAGTTAAAAAGTGGATGATTTGAGTCTAAGCGCATATCTCCTGCCTCATTCCGAGCATACCGCCTAGTATCGCCTAAATACATTTTGGTAATTATCAATTTCTTAAACTACTTATTTTCAGAAAATAAAAATTTATATTTTGGTTGTGTTTTTTATAGCGAGAGAAATTTATGTCGGATACCTAAACTCTAAGGTCCTAGCAAGGCACACTTGATGACACTAATCTCATTTCAAATGATTCTAAATAAATTTCAACTGTTAATTTTTCTTAACTACTGAATTTACTGACCCCTCCATATCGCCTCTCTGTGCAATTTGCATTAGCTCAAGTAATTCCATATATTTTATTGCAATCATTTATCAAATTGATTATTAAATATTTGCTGGATTTAAAATATGTGCTGAATCGTAATTTTTTCTCATTTCCATTTAATTGAATTGAATTATAAAATATTAATTGTGCAGCTTGGATTATCAACGCGACAAATATGCAAATCAGCCAGGTGTGAAAGTGGATAAACATGGCCACGCAAAAAAAAAAACCGTTGAGACTGCAACTGTCGGAAGTGCCTGATTAGCGTATACTCTGTAAAAAGTTAAGCTGTGATAGCTGGAAGGTATCGAAGCCCATACATGGTAGATAGACTGTAACTAGTAGAAGCTTCGATTAACTGAAGTTTTTTAATTTTCGAGATATTTTTGTCTAGCAGTTGATGCTTAAAAATATGGAAAATAAGTTTCTAGCTACTAAAATCTCTGGCAAATGCTAAAAAAAAAAAAAAAAAAAAAATATTAAGTATGTTTTGCGGCTTTATCAAATTTCAATAGATTTCTATCGATTTTGGGAATAAAGGAAAAATTAGAATTGTATGAGTTTACGCATTTCCCATGTACCCGATAAAAAATCGTTAACAGTTATTAAAGATCGATAAGAGTGTATAATAACATATCGATAAAAATCGATAACACATAATAGACAGCAAAATTCACAAGACATATTCTAGAACTTTTGCAAATCAGTAACTCCTATGTAGCTCCTACACATTCAACCTCTCTAAGCTTAGATATGGCCAAATAAAATACCCTCTCCCTATGCCATTTGCCATTTGCAGTTGCTTTAGGGCAAAGAAAATACAGTGCACTAAGCTGGTAGGAACCGCAAGAACTTGAAAATTGGCGACCAGTTGCAAAGGTGCTCAGCATGCGGCTGCTTCGCCAGGTGTTGGTCAACTGGAGGCGACGTGGCGCAGCAGCAGGTCGAAATGGACAGCTGCAGAGGCATGAGCCCGCATCGGCTGTTGGCTGGCGCAGTATACTGGCATTAAATACGGACGAATTTTGCCGCAATACGAGCATACACGGCCTCAAGTACATCAACAGTCGCAAGCTGCACACGGCGGACAGGTGAGGGCGTGAAAGCTAAAAAAAGAAAAAGAGATGAAGAAGGTAAGCAAAGAGTGAAATGCAGATTCTTCTTTGGGGTCGCACTGATGGCGGTGCTTGGCTGCGCTGGTTTCCTGATGCAAGACGCCTTTGTTAAGTGGAACACAACGCCCGTGATAGTGGGCATCAATCCGGAGCCAACGTATATCACCAAGGAGCCCTTTCCAGCTTTAACCATATGCAATCTCAACCAGGCGCTGGCCACCAAAGCCGCTCAGCTGCTCAACGACTCGGGACAATTTGCCATGCTCCAGGTGCTGTGCCATCGCAAGCCGCGACGGCAGCTGAGTCGCGGCAACAACAACTGGGAGCAGCTGATCAGCAATGTGAGTGCGGGCGATGCTCCATTAGCTACTCCAAGTTGAGCCAATCTTCTCGTCTTTCCCCAGATCTCCCAGCCATGCGACGCCATGGTCATCGGCTGTCGCTTCGGCGCCGTCGATTATCATTGCGAACGCATGTTCCAGCCGATCATCACCGACGAAGGTCTCTGCTGTGTCTTCAACATGCTCCATCCGCGATTCATGTACAAGCACAAGTGAGTTAAGTAATCAGACTCTTGGATACCCTGTATTAAGTAATAGGCTAGCTGTAGTTCGATATGTATCGATAAATTATTTTTAATACTTTTATCTAGATCTAATTTCTATATATATTTAATGGATATATTTTTACTGTTACTGTTTACTGTTATGTGGTACTGCAGGTGAGGCCTAATGTGCCTAATTCTCCGATATATGAACTACTCGACTTCTAATTTTTAAATACATATATTTTGTTATTCTTGTTATTAATTTATTAATTTATTTAATTAATCATTTTTTTATTTAACTTTTTTCTTTATTATTTATTCAATTTTATTTTTATTTATTCATTTATTTATTTATTTACTTAAACATTTTTGTTTTAATTAATTTATTAATTATTAAATATATATTTTTTTATTCTTGCTGTTAATTTATTTAACCATTTATTTATTGTTTTTTTTTTTCTTCTTGATTATTTACTTAAAATTTTGTTTATTAATTAATTTATTTATTAATAAAATAAATTTATATTTAATTTTTTTTTTACTTATTTATTTATTAATTTTTTATTTTTATTTTTTTATAATAAAAATATTAATAATTTAATTTAATTTAAATAAGTTTTTTAATAATAATAATTTTGTGAATATACTATAATAGCTCTTGCCTAAAACACTCCAGATAACTCTTCATACCATAACTAACTACACATTTTCTTGCAGTGTGCCGTGGACGCTGCGCAATTGGAGCGTCTCGAAGGGCTATCGGGCAGTCGACTGGCATGCGGAGCTGGGCTACAGTCGCAGCCTGAAGAACGACTATTATCCGCGCGCCTCGCTGGGCACGGGCGAGTCGCTGGGCATGTCGCTGATGCTGAACGTGGAGGCCGATGCGTATTACTGCTCCTCCAGCAACAGCATTGGCTTCAAGATCGCGCTGCACAGCCCGAACGAGTCGCCGAATGTGCGCGAGACGGGCGTGCTGCTCGCGCCTGGGCTGGAGACGAAGCTGCGCATCGAGCCGGCGAAGATCATGACGGAGTTGAGCCTGAGGCACGTGCATCGCAGGTACCGTCACTGCCTGTTCCAGAACGAGGGCAATCTCAGCTACTTCGCGCACTACACGCAACGCAACTGCGAGATGGAGTGCATGTCGCGGCTGCTGCTGCAGCGGTGCGGCTGCCTCGCCTTCCACATGCCGCGCATCAATGGCAACGACACCGTCTGCAGCATCCGGGAGGCGCAGTGCGTGGAGAGAGTGCGTCTGCACACGATTGGCCTAGTGGTCGAGTCCTGCCTGGACAACTGTCTGCCCAGCTGCTTCGATCTCACCTACAATGCGATCAGCTATGCCACCAAAATCTCCTACAACGACTTTCGCCTCGCCAACGCCCACATGCGCAACCTCAGCCAGGCCTATGTGGAGCGGAACATAGCCGTTGTCAATTTGTACTACAAGGAGCACACGTTCCGTGCCAGCAAGCAGACCGAGTTCATCGGCATATCCGATTTTTTGTGTGCGTAAAGGTAGCCAGAGGAAGTTTGATAGTTGCGGTCAGGCCGACTATGAAATACCCTTGCTAATTGAGTGGGGGTATATAGAATATATATATAGAGGTCCGATATGGATGTGGAATATATTGAATATATATATATATATATATATATATATATATGAGGGAGTACCGACGTCCGATGTATGAAATAACCTAATCAACTGATAAGTCATATATATAAAATATATGTATATCCGATTTATAACATCAAATTTCAAATGTATACATGAGATATAGTCTATATATATTATATATGTATGTATATGCATGTCTTCTACAATCAAACCCATGAAAACCCCGTGTAAATTTATAAGAGATATATATAGTATATATATTAAAATATATACTCCGATTAAGTTCCCAATAAATCAACCTAAAAATCCCTATGATTTCAGCCAAAATATTCCAACTTATCATCCTTAGTTCCATCAACAAATCCTAACCCAATTCCGTGTACCCCATGGCCAGGGTATAAAGGGTAAAACGGAACAGAACAGAACAGAACAGATACAACAGAACTAAAACAAAAAAAAGCTTAAACCACAATTGAAATTTCCTGCATGTTTTTTTTTGTTTCGTACATTTGCAGCCAACGTTGGCGGTTTAATGGGCCTGTTCCTGGGCTTCAGTTTCCTGTCGATAGCCGAATGCGTGTATTTTGCCCTCATACGTCCGTGTCGCATTTGCGCACAGTTACGCCAACAGCGTTCGGTATCGAGCTTAGAGCTAGGCAGAGGCAGAACGACACCGCCAGTTGTAGTTCCAATTAAAAGAACCAAATCGCACGTAAGTGCGATGATGCCGCAGCAGCAGTGGCAGCGACAACGACAGCAACAAAGGCAGTGGCAGGGGCAGCGGCAACGAGACATGTCGCCAGCCAACTGGTTCAAAACGGAGCTGGGCCAGCAATACAATTTGGCTTAAAAGCACTTTAAAGTAGAAGGTAAAGTATTTAATTTATTTATACATATTTTATTTTAATATATCCCAGTATTTGGTAACTATATCATATTCTGGCAGCGCAAAATTTGTGGGACGCTCGTAGCTCAGTGCAAATAGTTTAATTTTCTTTTGGACTTCCTCATCGAAAATCTGGAGGAGGTAAAAAGCACAAAGTTCAGTATATAAGTATATGTGATAAAGATATGTACTAACATCGGATTCCTTCATTTCCAGCATCGATGACAGATCAAACTCAACTACGGGCAAACTTTTGGAAATAAATTTGGCTGCATTTGCCACTTCGGGCACGGCATGCTTCTGCAGCAGCGCCAGCTCCCACAGCGAGCTATTGAGGGCGCCCGATTTAACCGGATCCAGCTCAGTTTCATCATAGGGATCCTTAATTTTGATAGCTGCCATTAGGATAAATATATTTCAATTCAACTCTTGTTACATTTAGCATTTGGCTTACCGCGTGCCGCCCTCGGTGAACAAATAAGACGCTGCAGACCGGTGTGGCGCAGCAATAAATTGCATATGAATCGAATCATTATAATCGCATCCTCGGTGGGGCTCTTGAGGGCGAGTCTACCCATACGCTTGGCGAAAGCGGCCACCAGATTCTCCGGCAAATGTGTCGAAGTCAAAAAGATATCGGCCAAATAGAACAGACGAGCCTTATATTTATTGTAGAACATGCGTGGATAGAACATGTTATACAGTTTCTTATAGACATCGGGATACGTTATATTCTGCTGCTGCATCAGCGAGAAGATGCCTTGCAAGGCCAGCAAGGCAATTGGACCATCTGCAGAGATATATTGAGGAAATTTGAATTAAGTTGAAGTTATATAATTGATATTTAGCCTACCAAACTGATGTAGCGAATCCATAAGAAAGTCTGTTAGCAAAATGGGATTGTCCAGATGAGGCAAAATACGTTCAAGGAGAACCACGAGCACCTGGCGATGCACCTTCTCATCTACGCCGCTGCACGCTTCAATAATGCCATCCCAAACCGTATTGAGCAACTTGCGGGTTTCGTCGTAATCGAAAGTTGATTCGGGTCCAATAAGATACTGTTTAGCATTTATCACAGTCTTGCCCAGGTTCAACAAATTGATAATGGACAAATAATTGAACGCAATATTTGGCGTCTCCACGAAACTCTTTGGAGCCAACTCCGGCAACAGTTTATATGTCACCTGTATGACGTCCAAGAAACAAGTGAATTTAGCAAACTCTTCCAAAGCGGTGGTTGGCGTTGTCTCCGACTGGATCAGCGTCTCGAGAAAGTTGCGCAGACGTTCCACGGGCCAAACATTGGCGCTGTGCTTGGCTTCGGCTGCTATGAGCTGCATGCAGACCTTGGTCGCGACGGTAGCTTGCTCCTTGCAGGCACTGGTCATGTTGCTCAGAAATAAGTACCAAGCTTTATTGTAGAGATTAAAGCAAGTTTCAATAATCTCCGTATCGGTGGACTCCGTTGCCGTGAGCTCCGTTACCTTGCTCTCCTTTCCCTTAGACTTCGTTGCCTTAGACTTCGCTCCCTTTGACTTTTTTCCTTTGGATTCCGTTCCATTGGAATCCGCTACTTTGGCCTCTGTTCCCTTAACTTTAGCTGTTGCCTTATTATTTTTGTAGTCTGCAACAAATATTAGGTTCCGCTTGATGAGATTCCTAAATATTACTTCGACCACGCGGATTACGCCAATAGCATCGTCATCCGCACATTCCTGCAAAATTGCCATATTATTGATATATTATCCGATTCATTTGAATTAACTTACCAAAAGATCAACAATTTCCTCTAGAGCAACTGTGTTCACCTGGTTGGCATTTAAGAACGCGTTGGCTCTTTGCTGTAGATCGGCCGACGCCTTTGCACGTTTAACAGACAGTTTTGTGGTCTGTTTTTTGCCAGTTATCTTCTCTAAATTAGTTTCTTTCATAGTGCACTATTTGTCATCACACGAAAACAGAGAAGAACAAATAAAACGTGCGCGCAGTTGAACCGTGCTACCAACTTGCTTAAATAATTACGACAAATTTGCCTATAATTAGTACGTTTTTTGACACTGCTTAGCACATGTGTGTATGTGCACTAAAATATTTATTTTGATCAGTAATTTTCAACAGCTTATTTATCAACTTACTGACATGAATGTCAGTACAGATTTTAAGCCTGTGCAAACCCGTGCCGCGCTGGTATTGAAAAAAACGTCAGATAACAGTGAATTTAAGGCTTTGGTGTTCCAGGAGCCGCAAGCGACAGTCACAGCAAGCAAACCAACGGGAACAATAACAACGAAAGATGTTAACAGGCCAAGAAAGGAGGAAGAGAATGAATTCGACATTAAGAAAGCACGCCAGGAGGTGCTCAACTTTGCCATAGCCAATCAACGGACGATTAAGAACAAGCGAAAAATGGAAATTTGTCAGCTGGTCAAACTTGGCGCTAAACCGCCAAAAAAGCCGTACAAAAACTACAAGGAACTGAAGGCGGAACGCAAACGTTTGCAGGATGCGCGAGATGAGCGCAAGAAATTCCATCAATTGGGCAAAAATCAAACGGGCTCCGCGAGCGTTAAGTGCAACAAGAAGAACCGGCGAGCGCCTGTTGCTAATATAAGCCAGCATTACGGCAAGGCAGAGCCAAAGTTTAAAAAACGAAATTAAAGTATTTAAAACGTCATAAAAGTGGTTTTTCAATGATAATGGGGATATGTTGAATATTTGTAAACAAAAATAAACACATATGGGTGCCTGTATGTGTGCGTAGGCAATTAGCTGATTATTAGAAATAAATGGCAACGCCACGAGCATAGAGCTGCCAATCTTTCATAAATCATCTGTTTTTGTTGTTTTTTTTTTTGCACTTGATATTTGTCAGTTGTGCGATTACGTGAATTCTATTGGAAGTCAACGTTTGTCTGTTAATTTGCCATCAAAATGAACGCAGCCCCACGTGCCGCCCTCAACCAGCTACTACGACGCGGGTACAGCCAAGGTGCCAAAGGTACAGGTGCCTCAAGACCCGCCGTACCAAGCAGCGGCAGCAGAGCCGCCGCCACACCTGGAGCAGGAGCGCCCGTTAAGAATGTGACGGGGCTGAGCAGCGCCTGTGTGAAGCCCACATCGACACCAGTTGGTCCTGGAGCATCGGCAACTAGCGGCTACAAAGTTCCCGAATATTTCTGTTTCAATCGGTTCAGTTATGCCGAGGCTGAGGTGGAAATGGCCAAATACCGTTGCCCACAGCCATCCGCATTGAGCAAAAATTAAACTACTGTAAACCGAAATGTAATTAATTAAATACATACATATATAATAAACGATGATATGGATATGCATATATGTTCACAAGAATAAAACTAAACAAGACACATATACAGGCGAACATACATATATTTATATTTATTTTTATACATATGCATACGTACATACATGCGAAGATATGTACTAAATGTCAAAATGTATGCAAGTGTGTATATATATTGGGCATGCCCACCTGTTACACTAGGTTGGCAGCTCGACACATATCGGCATCAGTTGGCAGCCCTCATGTCTGCTTTTATTTTTGCACTCGCTCTCTCCTCTTTCACTTCTATTTCTCTTCATAATTTCATGGCGAGTGGCAGTGCTGTGGTGTTCTGGTTAATCGACATCGAAAATATTGAGCGCGGGAAGTGACATTACAACAGTTTTGCATCCAATTTGTCAAATGCAAAAAGCAGATCCAAGTAAAATCTTATTTTGTATTTAATTTGTGTTAAAACCTAAGTGAATCAAGTCGCAACAAAAACGATTATAAAAACAAACTACAATTTGTTGCACGGCGCAAGCCACGGGGTAGCAGCTCTGTGTTTGTGCGTGTATGTGTGGTACAGTTGGGTAAAAAAACATTGCTGGCCTGGCAGCGCCGCACAAATTTATGAGCTCCAGAGCAAAAGTAAAGCGAGCGAAATCAACTAAAAAAGAAACTTGACAAAACAAAAAACAGTGAGATTTGTAAATTTAGTGAACACTATTAGTGACAAAGTCAATAAATATACAATCATTTAACTGCAAATAAATATGTATGGCGTTGCCAATTTGCTGGTATTTGTCGCAAACAGGGACGTCTTGTTAAACGCAATCGAAAACGCAGTGCAGTGAAAGTGTGCGAAACAGAAATCACAAAGTCGCTTAGGAAAAAAGAAACCGAAAAATGTAAAACCATTTAATGTAAGTGCGAGACGATTGAAAAATGCAGCAATTTCAAATGAAAATAATCATATTTTATTTCAATGCAACAATAAATATATTTACATATGTGTGTGTGTATGTATGTAAATATATATTAACATTAGATATATGTGTGCGTATGTACATACGACTGGCGCGCAAAAATCAACGTAGTTGCTAATAGAGTACCAAAAATGACAAAAATGGGCGCCAGAGTTGTCGCACAATCAGAATAATAATTGGTGCGTGAACACGAAATTAATACGAAAATATTGAGCATATATAATTAAATATGATTATATGAATTGAAGTCAATTTTTAAATTCTTCATAGTTTTGAACTTAGATTTATTTTGAAATTAATATATGTATATATATAATATATGTATATGTATATATATATATATATTTTTTTTTTTTTTTTTTTCTATTAATATACTTAGTATTATAATACACGAGTAATAATCATATGCAACTGCATACACGAAGCGGCGAGACGCTCATCTCTATCTAGAGCTACCCGTGTTGCCACTCTTCAATAATTCAAGTTTTGTTTTGTTTTTTTTTTTTTTTTTTTTTTTTTTTCTCTGGCATATACTTTGCGATTACAAATAGTTTACATGATTTTTAATCAATTTCAGTGACATGAAAAATGCGAGCTGGAAAAAAAACGGAAGCTGAGATAGGAAAGACTCGACCCTGCATAGTATACGTAAAGAATCTAAAGGAATCTGAAACTAGCGAAATAATCAACTCATCATCGCCGACATCCCTTAAAGAGACAAAAACAGTGCGAACCGCTTCAGCTGCCGCTGCCGCTACCGCCGCTAAATCATTAACAAAGCTGGATCAGCTGGAACGTGAAACAACGCGAACGACGCGCACCTCCAAGCGAGCGACGACCATTACCAAGGTTGACCTCCATTCATTGAAAGACAAACCAATTGTGACAACTGCAACTCCAATTGCAACGCCAACGCGGACACGCAACAGCAAAGTTGAGGTTGCGCCAGTGACACCGCCAAGGGCAGCTGCAAAAACGGCCAAACAACAGATCAAGCCAGTGGCAACAGGATTGACCAAACGCCGCAACACAGCGCTAATATTACCCGTGACCCGTCCGTGCACTCCGCTTAGCAAGCGGCGTGACACGTTATCCCAACAGCAGATCGTTAGCGAACCGAAAGCTAAAATGTACAAACAGTCAAAGTTGGCCGCCACGGCAGTGACTCCGCCACCGCCGACAATTGCGGCGAGTCGTTCACGGCGCTCCATCAAACCGAATCCGAAATATGCCAGCGATGACATGGTAACGCCAAAGTATGTGGCCTCCCTGGGCACCGAGAATCCCAGCAAGCGCTCCGTCAAGCATCTGTTTGCCGACGATGACGATGACGAGGATGATGATCTGCGCGATCTGATCGAGGAGGACAACGACGATGAGCTAGCCGATGCGGCATTCAATCCACAGCTGCACAAATCTGATGACGATGACGACATCAGTGAGCGCGACTTCCAGCAGCAGCTGCGTCGCGAGAAGGTCCCACCCAAGCGAGGACGTGGTCGTCCACCGAAATCGGCCAGCGCAGCGACAGCCACAGGTAACAGTCTGTCCCAGGTGGGACGTGGCGGAGCCACACACTTGCAGCAACTGCGCCGCACAATGGCGCCCAATTTAGCGCGATCCCACGTCAAGGTGATGGGCTCAACGCCCGTCGTGGGCAACAAGCGCAAGCTCGAGGATAGCAATGATACGCCGATAGCGCGCAAGCGCATGACCACCGACTGGCCCGTCATCAATGGTAGCACATCAGTGGCCAAGACAACAGCCATAACCCTGTCCAGCAGCCAGACCAAGCCGAAGGTCGTCGTGGGTGGCGGGAACAACAGCGCAGGCGGTGGCTTGCGCATGGTGCAATCAACAGCTGCCAAACCGCGCCCGGGCACAACCTACAAGATGGCCCCGGGCACAACTGGTGCACGTAACACGAGCTCAACCACAGTTGGACGTACTGGCGCCGTGGGTCGCCCGCCCGGATCGACTAATGCGCTCAAACTGCAAAAGGCAGCAGCAGCTGCTGCGGCGGCGGCGGCGGCGGCCAATGCCGTCTCAGCAGAGGCCGACGATGTGCCCACGTTCACTATCGTCAACATAGACGACATTATAAACCAGGATGATGTGCTCATTTCACGCTCCTCTTCCAACAGTGGCGGCACCAAGAAATTGCTGAGCGCCGCACGGAACAACAACAATTCGCGCACAAATCAATCCACTTCCTCCCCCCTAACAGCGATCGGCAGCAGTCGGAATAGCGGCGTCACAAGCGTGACCCATAAGCGTCTCAAGACAACAACAACTGGAGTGGGGGCAGCAGGAGCGAATGCTAAGCATCCATTGACTATTAATCATAATAAGCAGACGTCGCTGGTCGTCTCTGTGGGTCAGGCGAAGCCGCGTCCGCGCATCCTGAATGCCGAGATGGGCAAAAGGACGCAGCCAATGATGAAGCCGCTGATGAGCATGGGCAAGGAGCTGTGCCCGATGACCGATGGCGATAATACCGAGGATGAGGATATACCCAATGAGCTGACCGACGATGACATCACCATATCACCACCTGCAGCAGCCGTCGCAGCAGCAGCCACAAATCAGTCGCGCCTCATGCGTCGCGTGCAGACCACCAAATGGCTGCCCAATCGTCGACATGTCCTGTCGGCGACAGCCTCGACCAATGCCAGCAATAATCAAAGACAGCAGCAGCAGCTGACCTCTGGCCCGGATCGCAAGCTGACCAAACTGCTGGGCGAGAGCAGCGACGATGATGTGTTTAAGAAGCCGGCCAGTCCATCGACATCGGCGCCATCGCAGCGTCGCTACAAGGAGAATACAACGGATGAGGATGCAGCGCTGACTGCAGCCACCGAACCAGAACCGGAGGCCAAACAACCCAAATACTTTCCACCGGAGACAACCACATATTGTGAGGAGGATGGCAGGATTGTCAAGAAGATAACCTGCTATGAGACCTGGCATGTGATCAGCACGCCCAAAGAGCCATCGAGCAAGACTCGCCAGCAACGCACCTGCCTGGAACTGGCGCTGGTCAAACTGGCCAATTTGGCTGCACGCGTCAAGGTCCCGTCCAGCAAGTGGACCAGCAAGGTGACCCTCTACAAGCTGTCGCCGGCGCTCACCCAGCGCCAGACCATGACCATATTCACCGGTGATCTAAAGAGCTACAATATACCCGAAGAGGAGCGCCATAAATATCAGCCATCGTGCGTGCTCTTCCGCCGCTCCGTGCTCGATCGCACCAAGTGCCGCGTACCCTTCGATCGTGCCATCATCTTCAAGAACAAATGCTTCTATGCCAACATTGAGGGCAAGCATGTGAATCTGCTGGGTGCACCCGAGGTGGTTAGCACCGTCAAGGATGTGGAGATACTGATAGATATTGTTGACTCGCTGGCCCTATCCAGCGATCTCGTCGAGATGGTCACATCCAAGTAGATTGCACCACGGGGCCCAGATAACCAACGGCCCATAAATACATACACATACTCCATTATGTATGTATGTTAGGGAAGCAACAGCAATTAAATGCATACATACACACACACACACACACACACAAACATATATATATATATATATATATATATATATATATATATATATATTTCTATTTTTTGGATTATCTATAATCTAATTTTTTTTTATTCGATTTAAATTAGTTGTAATAGTTACTTTAGCGTAATAGTTACTTTAGCTGTTCGTTATATCTACATAATTGTAATAAAAAAAAAGAGATAAACAAAAAGGCAGGATTTCAAAAAAAAAAAATATATACACTAAAATCCCGCAATTCTATATAGATATATGTCTATATATATAAATATACCGTTTCAAAACTCTGAACCGACTTTCAGTGTCTGAAATAAATAATTTTAACATAACTTTAAACACGATTATAAATATATTTATATATATAGATGTGCATATATATATATATATATATATATATATATATATATATATATATACATCTATATATAAACAAAATTGATTTGGATTGAGAAACAATATCACTTTTTAATTTGCAAATATAATAATAATAATACAATTTTAGTTGATTAATATTTGATATAACAAAATAACCATTGTACACCCAACTGGCCGGTGTAATATAATATTAATACTAATAATAACGATAATGATAATGATAATATAATAATAATAATAATAATTTTATTTGTATGTAAAGCGATGAGAATGTGTAATCAATAAAATATTTAACTTTTATTTCAATGTAAATCGATGAAAGGTGTAATCAATAAAAATGATTCAATTTTATCATGTAAAACACAAAAAAAAAAATTCAAAATTTTCGTTAAAATTAATTTTGAAATTTTATTTGTTCGAAATTTAAAGCTCTTTTATAATTTCTGTGACCCTTTTTCTGATTAAACAAAATATGAAATATCCAAAAAGTGTTTTTTATTCCATTATATACAAAATCGAACAACTTTAAATATAAAGAAAAATACTAATTTAATTAATACTGGAGTAAAAATCGAACAATTCAAGCCAGTGTGTACACACTTGCAATTTATTGGAACTCGAATTTTCATTGGATCTTAATATGCTAATAGGCACATCCTTAGCCACTATGGATGAAAATATTTTAGAAATAGGCATACACTTATTCTATTCTACAACTTATGATTTCAATGAAAGTACTGAAAATGCCAGGTTCTTAAGAAAAATAATAAGAAATTAATGCAAAATTTAATGTGCTGATCATGATTATAGCTGAAACAAAGGAGTTCTTAACATTTATTTGCATTTTCTTAAGAATCGTTTTGTTAAACAAAAGCATATCGATAACTATCGCAGAGTTGTGCGATTAGTCTTTTGTGTTTGGGTAAGCGTGGCAGCATCCCTGGTTCGATACGTGTATCGATATCAGTCTAGCGCTGTCAATTATTTACTTATATATATATATTTTGTCTCCCCAAAATTATAAATTTAAACGCCCAAAAACAATTGTACACAATATTGCAAAGTGTACGAACGCGTGAAAAAAACGCACACAAATGCTCGCCAAGCACTGATGAGCCGCCACAAAAGCAGTGGAACGCCAAAACTAATACAAATGAAGAAGGCGGAGAGCTGCTGCGGCTCCATTGACAACCCAACCCAAAAAGCATAAGCGAGAGGAGTACATAAAAAGTCGAAAGAAAGAAGACAAAAAAAAAAGAAAGAAAAACAGGAGAAAAATACACGAAAATTTGATAGAAAGTGTGCGTGTGTGTGTGTGTGCAGGCGAAAAAGTGCAGACTATAAATATAAATATAAATATAAATATAGTTGATAAACAATTTGGAAAAACCAAATCGAAATCAAGCAACAATGGATACAGAGAGACCAAATAGCCAAGAGACAAAAGTCATTTATCATATTGACGATGAGAGCACGCCGTATCTGGTCAAAATACTGATACCATCCGCTCAAGTCACGCTCAAAGACTTTAAAATGGTGCTCAACAAACAGAACAACAATTACAAGTATTTCTTTAAGTCAATGGACGCCGACTTTGGTGTGGTCAAAGAGGAGATTGCGGACGATGCCACAATCCTGCCTTGCTTCAACGGACGTGTCGTCTCCTGGCTTGTATCAGCCGACGGCACCAACCAGTCGGACAATTGCTCGGAGCTGCCGCCCAGCGAGTGTGAGATGCGTGTTCGTAGTCATCTGGCGCTGCAGCAGCAGCAGCAGCAACAGCAGCAGCAGCAACAACAACAGCAGCAACACCAACAACAGCAACACCAACAGCAGCAGCAACAGCTGCAACAACAACAGCAGCAGCAACAACAACAACAACAACAACAACATAAGCTTGGACCATTGCAAATGCTGCAGCCGCCGCCACTCACATATCAATCGGCCTCGGTGCTGTCGAGCGACCTGGACTCGACCAGTCTCTTTGGCACCGAGTCGGAACTGACCTTGGACCGGGACATGACCGACTATAGCAGCGTGCAACGGCTGCAGGTCCGCAAGAAGCCGCAGCGTCGCAAAAAGCGTGCGCCCAGCATGTCCCGCACGTCGTCGTACAGCTCCATTACGGACTCCACCATGTCGCTGAACATTATAACCGTCTCGATCAACATGGAGGCGGTGAACTTTCTGGGCATATCCATTGTTGGGCAGTCGAATCGCGGCGGCGATGGCGGCATCTATGTGGGCAGCATCATGAAGGGCGGCGCCGTCGCTCTGGACGGCCGGATCGAGCCGGGCGACATGATCTTGCAGGTGAACGATGTCAACTTTGAGAATATGACCAATGATGAGGCGGTGCGTGTGTTGCGCGAGGTTGTCCAGAAGCCGGGACCCATCAAATTGGTGGTGGCCAAATGCTGGGATCCAAATCCAAAGGGTTACTTTACCATACCACGAACGGAGCCGGTACGGCCAATCGATCCCGGCGCCTGGGTGGCCCACACACAGGCGCTAACCTCGCACGACAGTATTATGGCTGATATACCGGAGCCCATCAAGGAGCGGCTCGATCAGAACAATCTCGAGGAGATTGTCAAGGCCATGACAAAGCCGGATAGCGGCCTCGAGATACGCGATCGTATGTGGCTCAAGATCACCATACCAAATGCGTTCATTGGCGCCGATGCGGTCAACTGGGTGCTGGAGAACGTCGAGGATGTGCAGGACCGGCGGGAGGCCCGTCGCATTGTCTCCGCGATGTTGCGCAACAATTATATTAAGCACACGGTCAACAAGCTGACCTTCTCCGAGCAGTGCTACTACGTGGTGAACGAGGAGCGCAATCCAAATATGCGTGCCCAAATGCATCCGCTAGCGCACGCTCTGAGCCATGCCGACACGGAGAGCATCACCAGCGACATTGGGCCGCTGCCAAATCCGCCGATCTATATGCCATACTCGGCCACGTACAATCCAAGTCACGGCTATCAGCCGATACAGTACGGCATCGCCGAGCGCCACATCTCGTCCGGTTCGAGCAGTTCCGATGTGCTCACCAGCAAGGATATATCCGCATCGCAAAGCGACATCACCTCTGTCATACATCAGACCAATCAACTGACCATTGCGGCTCATGGCTCCAACAAATCGTCGGGATCATCGAATCGTGGCGGTGGCGGCGGTGGAGGCGGCGGCGGTGGCAATACCAACGATCAGGACGTATCCGTATTTAATTACGTATTGTAGAAATTTTTTGCAATGAAATTGTGTGTTTATTATTAATTAATTAATTAATATAATTATTCTTTTTATACATATACGAGTATACAACAAACAAACAATATAATATGTATATTTATAAGTCATGCTGATAATGATGATGATGATGATGATGATGATGATAATGAAGAAGAAGAAGATGATGATGATGATGATGATCATACCATGGATACAGCGTCAACTAGAAATTAGTTCGCATTGCGTTTGTTGCGGCTGCTCGCGCGGCCCGCAGGCAAAATGAGAGAACGTCGCATGTTGGATGAATGTAAGCCAGTTAAATGAGTATAAGAATGAGATGATAATTTTGAATAAAGTTCTAAGAATTTAGTAATCAAAAAACAAACAAATAAAAAATATAACAAATACTTTTGTGTCATTTATATATGTTGTCTTGGTCTATGTATTACAAGTCTGCTCCTAATGGATCCATAAAATGTACATATAAAATGTATTTTATATGAATGCTAGGCAAGCATTACCCAATTGTGCTCACAGACAGTAAATATAATTATTTATTAATTGCCTTTTCAATATTTTCACTACAAAACAATACTAACAAGAAAATTGACCCATACAACAATAGTGAAACCAACTCAAATTGCGCGCTCTCTTCACCAGCTTCCAACACTGTCCCGACACAGAAATCGATAAGTTATCAGTTATCGAATTAACATAAATTTAGCCAAACAAAATATGGCTGCAGAAGTGGAAACCTCTGCCGCGTCCGACAAAACGTCGGCTAATGCCGAAGAATTGGAAAACTATTATTTAATGCTCGAATCGGGCAATATACCCGAGCTGCAATGGCAATTCCCTGGACGTCGCCCGCCCTCACCGGACCTGAGTGCCGGCGGCAGCAACAAGGAACTGGAAGCTGCTGTCGAAGCCGTGGAACAAGAGTGAGTCCGCAGTGTGAAAGAAAGATTCTAATAGACTAATTGCTTATTTGCCAATACCATTGCAGACCGCAGAAGGCAAACGATTTTGATTTCAGCGACGATGTGGCGCCCACTCAGATCCGTGTGCGGACGCAAACGACGACGCCAAAGTCCGCCAAAAAGAAGACGGCCAACTTTGCCGGGGTCATGGAGACGCTAAAGAAGAAGAAGACTGAAGGCTCCTAGCAGACAATAAAGCTGCTAGTAAGGCGTTAATGGAATGTGTAGATATGGGAATATATATATAGATAGATAGAGAGAGAGAGAGAGGGAGAGGGAGACCATGAAGGAGTTAAAAAGTTGATAAACTATATATTATCTATTATGTATATTAAGTCCTATAATAATTCCAATTATCAGACAGCATTTTCAACTGATAACTCCAAAGAATATCAGAATTGTCATAAAATAGAATTTAATGCAGACATTTATACATTAACTGATTATTCAGATAATAGTTCAATATGATTTAATTGTATTTATAAATTGTACCAAACTAGAAACGATAAATGTTTTAAAATCTATAATTGTTGCAATACATATATATCTGACTATGTGACTTGACAGTATGTTTCGCTATTAATTTCCGATTTTTGTATAATATTTTCTATCTCTTTCATTTTTGTGCGATGGCTTGATTTATATATAATTGAACTATATCTTTATATACGTATAAAACATTAATTCAAATCAAATATTCTTTAAGCTAAACTGGAGTAGAACGCATTGCTTAACATGTGCAGCCTTCCTGTGTGATTCTCATAAGTTAACATAAGCATTACGAGCTTTTCATGTTGGGCTAATGACTGCATATAATTTATATGACAATGGTAATATCTATAGCTGCTCAAATTATCACTAATTTACACGCTTTACTTCCATCTATATGACTGCATATGATATATAGCTATCTCGATCTTTTCCTCTTCCATTATGTGTCTCTTTCATTTTGCTGTCTTCTCTCCCTCTCGCTCCCACCAAACAAAATTTAATATTTGCTTTTGATTTACATGATCAATTCATTTTTATTGATTTCAAATGGCATGTACACATATATATATATTTATATATAAATATATATATAAGTTTGACTCGCGTTGTCAATTGTTTTTTTTTTCTGTTTATTTTATACATAATATACATTAACTATATGTGCATAGATATTTGTTGAGTAAATGTTACATAAAATACGTTTTCACATATATTTGCTTGATTAGATTTAAACATATATATATATATATATATATATATATATATATATATATATATATATAAATATATATAAGTGGACTCCACCTAGAGCGTACTATCCACTTTTGTACATTTTTTATTTTATTTATATATATATCAAGCTAAGCAAAATGTAACAATGTTGTCTAAATGTTATAACAAAACTAAAATGAGAATCGTAGTCGAATTGCTACTCGAAGAAATAGAAAAGGAAAAAACGAAGACATCAGGCGATGCGTGTTGTTGATGCTGAAGTACAGTAAATTATATATATATATACATATATATATATATATAAAGAGCTCTACATAGATATAAATAATGACGATGATGATGGGGACAATGTATTAGATGTATATTAATATAGCTTAAGTTCAAATGAAACTTTGTTGCTGTAAAGCACGTGCGTCCGACGTTTTAAAAACGCCAATGTGTGTGTGTGTGTGTGTGTGTTTAAGCAGTTAAGATAAAAATAATAACAACTTAAAATGATAAAAAGAAAACATTAACAATGCAATTTCAATGGTGCTGTCATATCGAACACACCCTTGTACCAGAATGGGTCCCTTTCCACCACACGTGAAGAATGTGGCTTGTTATACTATCTGCTCGCCCGCTTCTGCTAATGATTCATGTCATTCGTTCTCTAACGTTATGCTTCTATTAAGTGATGGCTGCTGCTGCTGCTGCTGTTGTTGTTGTTGTTGTTGTTGTTGTTGTTGTTGTTGGTGTTGCTGCTGTTGCTGATTGCCCGTTGCGGAAGCAATATTATCACCAGTTTCGCGCGTTATGATTTGTATAATTTGTTGAAATGATGGACGCGATTTGGGCGTCTCATGCCAACAAGGACGCATCAGTTCATTGTAGACAAAGTCCGAGCATAGCTCCGGCTTAGGTAAACTGCCAAGAAAAAGCCAAGCATAAATTTAACATATTCCGGATTTACCCCAATGATTTTCTGCCTTACCGTTCACCCTGTCGCAGGCGATTTAGGAACTCTTCCTGTGTCAAGTCATGCCCAGGCAACAGATTGGGTATCTCGCCACGTGAGAACATTTCGAAAAGCGTTACACCATAGCTCCACACATCTGAATACGATGAGAATTTGCAGGTTTCTATAGCTTCCGGCGAGTACCTGGAGTGATTAGTTTTGATTGAAATTAGTTAAATGTCAAACAGCAGCCAGCGATAAGATTTATCTCTACCATTTAATTGGTATGTCCCGCTGACTGATGCCGTAATAGTAGCCATCGGCGTTGGCAAACTGGGCGAGGCCAAAATCGGAGATTTTCACACAGGAACGATCGACTAGAATGTTGCGTGCTGCCAGGTCGCGATGTATTAGACCCTTGCCGGATAAATAGTTCATGCCCTGGAAGCAAGCACAAATTTGATTAAGGACCAGATCATTGCACATATAATATCTACTTACATGAGCTATGTCCAAAGCAAAGGTGAGAAGGCGGGCGTTGGTTAGGCTGGGCTTGCGTGAACTCAAATACACAATGAACGAGCCAAATTCGAAGTACTCCATGATGATGCTGAGGGACTTCTCGGCCCAGTATTTGAACTTGACAACGTTCGGGTGGTCGAGCTTGCGCATGATGTCGATTTCGCGCAGGAAATCATTGGTGACCTGCACAGTTTTGAGCTTCTTAATGGCCACCTGCTCCTTGGGCCGATCCTTGTCATGATATTCGAGTTCGCCGCGGTAAACGGTGCCGTAGTGCCCTTGGCCAATTTTGTGTTTCTCCCGGTAGATCACCTTGCAGTCGTACAGCTGTATCACCAGCGGCAAATCATGCGAATTGGCAAAGAACTCACTGCTCAGGCCAACGGCGCCGTTGCACAGCGTCAGGCTGTCCGTGTCGGGCGAATGGTGACGCCCATTGGCCATGCCATAGCCATAGCCATCCGAGTAGTCGACTAAATGGAAGGAAACTTTTTAGTCATGTATAGCTCTAGATATAGTGGGTAGCTCTATAGATATATATGTATATATATAACTTCGCTTGAGCTTGATATGGCCTGAAGCCCATATGCCTACAATCTTTCACATTCTTAAATACCCTGATAGAATATACTCTTCTTATTCATACAGCTCTTCATAAGATATGAGCTAATAACAGTTAGTTCAGCAAACAATCTGATATGAACTAAGTCTATATATTCAATCTTATCCGTCTTCAATACGCTTCTGTATATACTCTTCTCATCTATACAGGTTTATCCTTATAGCATATACTCTAACACCCAACAGCTTAATCTATGAGCTTTGCTGCTGATCTCCCTCTTACGCTGATCTGTAGCCTATTGTCTGTGGTGGGCACCTCACTTCACTTTATCATTTGGTAATCGGTCTGGCACTTACACGACTCCATTTCTGTGTCAGGCACATCGTAGTTGCATTGCAAGCGGTTCTTGACCGTATTCAATCGCGTGAATATATTGTGATGGCTGAATCGCTTGTCGGGATCATCGCTCCAGCCATCCATAATGGTGACGTACATTTCCGGCGGACAGCGGCGCTGGTCCAGTGGCGCTAGTATGCCGCCATCAATCGACCGATGGCGTATGAGATCCCGCTGCTTTAGCTGATCCAATGCCAGCTGGCCGCGCGAGAATATCTCATAGATGGTGGTCGCAAATGCCCACAGCTGCGTGCTCGAATCCTGCTTGGCGCCCTCCAAGTTGTTGTAGTACTTGATCGGTATCCACGGTGAGCTACAATAATTGTCAAAATAAGGGAAAACAAATAAGTTTCTGCTGAGGATTGTAACTTGAAGACTGGCTGCTCACTCGGATTGCTTGTACGGCCGCGGATAGCCCGGATCGCTGATTTTGGCATCGAGTACATACTTCTCGGAGCTGTATTTGGTAACATGCAAATTGGCACAGCGTATATAGCTGTGTATTATCTTATTATCCTCCAGATAGTGCATGCCGCGCACCAGCCCGTGCATCACATCCAGCAGGCAGTACATGCTAATGTTCGGATTCATTTGCAAAAACTTATTTAACGGGCCGTATTTCGAGTACTCCATGACCATGGTATATGGCACCGATAGCGTTAGCCCATACAGCTTGATAAACTGTGGCGACTGTATCAAGCTCCAGGTCTGGGCCAGCTGCATGAACTCCTCAAAGTTCGCATCGTACTTCAACATTTTCATGGTGACGGGCACATCCTTGAACGAGCCCTGCTGTATCCAGTCGCCACGCATTGTGAACATCTTGTCATCATCGCTGTGATTAATCGAGTCTGGAAGAGGCGGAAGGGCAGGTTAAATAATGAATGCTCAAAAGCGATTTTCATACGAATGCCCTCTCCAGATCCTACCTCTGTACCATTGCAGGTCAGTTTTTGGATTGAATATCTGCGGGTTACGACGCTGTAGTTCCGCTTCACTCAATTCCGCTTCAGTCTTTTTGGTTTTCAAGTTTTTTGGCAAGCAGAGCAGCAACAACGGCGGCTTATCATATTTCGATGCCGGTATTCGTATACGATCGGGACTATCCGTGTGGATGTACTGCGCCAGCTCCGATAGCTGATCGAAGTAGTGCTCGTTGCTCTTGTAGGCCAGCTTCCACTGCTTGTCCTTGCGTATGATCTTAAACGTTTCCGTCTGGCAACGCTCGTGATCGCTGTTCTTCGCCACGCTGCAAATTGTACATCGGCAATTATAATGTCTTTAGTCTAAATATATCATTTGTTTATGCATACATTCTAGTATTGATATCAATATAATATGTGTTGTACTCTCGATCGCACTGTCGCACTATGTAACTGCCGCACTTGTCGCCGTTCTCGTGCAGCTTCATGAACGAGTAGCCGCCGCCGATGGGCCCGTGGCAATATAAGCGATCCAGTTCCTCCAGCGACGGTGTCTTGTACGTCGGACACAAGTCCTGCATCCATTTGACAGTTAATCTGAAATGGTTTTGGCTTTAGTTTGAGTTTCGAGCTTACACGACAGATCAAGCACTGCTTTCTCACCTTATGTAAATGCCCAAATATGATATGAAGGAGTTCATCTCATGCGCCGCCTCGAAGCGCATGTGATAACCTTTCGGAAAGCCAACGATTTCCAGCCGCACAAGCTGTTCGCTCTCCTTGTACAGCGAGAAAATGTCCTCGACAACGGCAACGAGACTCCACTGCGAATAGATCAGAGCGGGAGACATTTGAAGAGGGGGTCAAAATAATATGGGCAAAGGACCAACAACTGAATGTGTGTATAAAGGATAATTTGGATAAAGAGATTTGCTGAGCGATAAGTATAATCATAATAATGCTGAGTAGAGTTTCAAACAAATTAAACATTTCCAGGATTTCAATTGCCACGAAAGGTATACAATATATATATATATATATATATATATATATATATATATATATATATATATATATAGATATATATAGATATGGACAGAAATTAGTTTTTCAGGCAGATCGTCTATGATCAAGTGGATTAAATTGAGCATCAATTTAGATAGATATTTTATAACATAAATATATATATAGATATGTATATGACAGAAATATATATATATATACATATATCTGTCGTAAATTATTGAAGATGAGTTTAGCTCGGAGCAAAGCTATGAAAAGTCTCTTCCAAGCCAGCTGAACAGCTGAGCTCAGATTGGTATTAAGACACATAGACATAACATGTATATATATACCAGATAACCAGATATATATATCTACATAATATATATATACATAATATCAATTGAATCTTATTGAACCAGCCATAGCAGCCGCTCGTCTGGAGTATATATATACATATATATATATAAGAAAGTCTATCCGAATCTATCTCTTGCTTAGGCAACTTGGCAGTGTGTCCTCCTCTATGTGTGCGGCTAGTCAACAGCGCTGCGCCTCTGTTTAACTATAAAGAGAGAGTATTGTTTAGTTGTGGCCGACTGGTAGATAAAATCATTTGAAAACTATAACCGATTTGATTAACCAGATGCACACACAGAGGCAGGCAGCAGGGGCGAGAGAGAGAGTCCATTTGCATGACTTTGAATGATAGTGTCGCTTGAGTGTCCATGGAAATGTTCAAATGTCAAAGGCAACGTCGGTTACCCACCTTCAGCGTGGCTTCGGAGGTAACGCGGGCCACCTTCAGGCCCGGCTCGGGCGAGTCGTGATGCCAGAGCCTCACGTAGACGGGTATCGAGTTTGGCAGCTGCTGGTGTGATGATCGGTGTCGGCTCGGCCCGGTAATCGTGGTCGAGAGCGTCGTGTTGGAGCCGGTGACTAGCGTTGCGGTTGATGTATGCGTTGAGCTGCCGATGCTGCCGTTGCCGTGCGTCGGCGGCTCCATGGTCGATTCGTTGGGAAAGTACTCGACCGTCGCCTTGAACTGCTCGGTCAGATAGGTGGGCGCCAGGTGGCAAATCTGATGCACATAATGCCACTTGAGGCTATCGACATTCGGGGGATCACTGCTCAGACGGCGAAAGGTGCTCCGGATTTTGGAGCGGACAAAGATGCGATGCGCACGCCACAGACTGCGCGGCAAATAGCTTTTGTATGCCTTCTCCACATCCTGGGCGAGTGGGTGCTGCTCCTCCTTATCGATTAGCATGTCCATCACAGCGAGCCCCATGACCTTGTCCTTGTGCTCCGGATAGCGTATCTCGTTGATCTCCTCGTGCAGCATATCATAGCGCATCTGATGGTACAGATACTTATGGCAATGCACGTCTATGGCCGGCAGCTGCCTGTCCAGCTCCGGGACACGGAAACGCATGCGAAAACAGTAGCGAACGTTGCTATGGAGCGTCTCGCCTGGCAGCTGCCATTTGTGCTTGAATTTGTCTGCGGGCGGATCGTTGTTGTTTCTGTGCTCACGTATGCCAAACAGGAGCACCGCCGTGGGCAGTATATCCATGTGGCGGCAGATTGTGGTGCAGATCTCCTCGCAGTGGAGCGCGGGCGAGAACTTCTCGTAGCTGCCCTTGCGATAGTTGTAGACGTGGATGAGGCCATCGTTCTCTATGTTTTGGCTCGAGCTGCCGCTCTGTAGTGAAGCTGTGGCCAGACTGGCGCTATCCGCTAACGAGGTGCGTCCGCTGCTGCTGTCGTCCATTGTTGCCATTGTCCAAGAACAACAACTGCAACAACAACAATTGCAACAACAACAACAACGGGAAAATTCTTCGACCACCTCCCACCCGTCGACGCCAGCAGCTCACAGACGCCAGATAGACGGTCCAAGTTTGGCTACGACTATGGCCGATTATATTGGGAGCTTTGTACAGAAGCCACAACACCAAAACAAAACAAAACAAAAACAAATTCAGTCAAATATTTTTCTTTTCTTTTTCCTTTTCTCTAAATTTTCGCCTATTTATGGCTCAGCTGGTGTTTGCGTCGGTGTCTCATTAATGTGCCGTTTATTTGTTATAATTTTCGCGCACTAACTTCCACTTTTCATCAAATTTGTAACTATCTACGTTGCGCAAAAAATGTAAATATAGCGGATGAAAAAAAAAAAATATGCAGTATTAGCATTGATTGTTTTTGTCTAGTTATTTTCGTTCAGACACCTATCGATAACTTGTTGCAGGCTGCGTGATTTTCCAACACTCTCGGTATTTGCTGTCAAGATTCTGGCAACCCTGGCTGCTCTGTCAATTCTTTATATAACCTCAAAACTAAAAATTTCAAGTATCGGGCGAGAAGAGAAATAGTTTATTTTTTTTGTGTAAATATATATTCACTGAAAACTTGACGAAAAGCTTTAACCATATATACCAGCGATGTCCGACTTCGAGAATGTAAACGGCAATGATAAGGAGCTGCAGGAGTTTCTTATGATTGAGAAACAGAAGGCACAGGTCAATGCACAGGTAAAATCAAATGATTACAACAGTATTACATGAATTACATTCATATCATCTGTTACACATACACAGATACATGAATTCAATGAGATCTGCTGGGAGAAATGCATTGGCAAACCAAGCACCAAACTAGACCATGCCACAGAGACTTGCCTCAGCAATTGTGTCGATCGATTCATCGACACTTCGCTGCTGATAACACAGCGCTTCGCGCAGATGCTGCAGAAGCAGAGCTCCGGTGGCATGTAGAGCGGTTAGTCAAACTACGTTGTAGAGTATAATGGTGTTTGCAGCCAACAACAACAACAACAGCAGCAATAACAACAACAGCTGCAACTTGGGAGCGAGCTAGCCCATTACCAACCAGGTGGATTTGGGCAACTTGTTTTTTTTTTTTTTTTGTGCTTTACACACGTTTCCAAAATAACTAATTTCAAAAATTACCTTGTAAGAAGTTTGATGTGCGTTTGGCGTTTCAGCCAAATTCTCTCTGGGCACTTGACAACGCGGTGCTAAATTTTAATTTTGTCGTTTCACCAGACAAAACTTCCAAATTCTGAAAACCAAAAACCCTTAAAAGAAAGCAAACACGACAAACCAAGACGAAGAAGATGAAGATGAAGAAGGATAACTACGAAGACCTTGTACAATTTTATTTATTTTGTTTGTTGACAAGTTTAATGTTTGCTAAGTAAAAAAAGAAAAAAAAAAAAAAAAACAAAAAAAATACAATAAACATTATTACAAATGTTACGTTATGGTTAAGGACTATCTACTAGGGCTACGGCTACGGCTACGATGCCTGCTTCGCCACATTCTGCTTCTTTTTCAGCTGGCGGTAGAGATCGACCATCTTGTTGCGTTCCCCCTCGAGCATGTTGCGTGTGGCAGCTGGCAAATCCTTTCTTTTGCCTTTCATTTGCAGTTTCGTGGGCGCGCTGTGCGTCGCTGGGGCCTTCGCTTTACTGGTAGTTGTGGGTGTAGTCGGCGTGGGTGCAGTCATCAGGGATCTGAGCAAGAGATTTGCTTTGCGTCCCGGTCGGGGCACAGTCTCATCTTTGTTGGCCTTGCGCGGCAGCGTCTTCAGCGAAGGCGGCGCATGCACAATTTCGCCAAATTTAAACACATCTCGCTTGTATTCCGAGAGAGGACCGGGCTGTAAAGGAGAGCAGATTTAATAAATATATATATACCAGCGTGTATCTTTTATTATTACCTCCTGGTGCGCTTCTTCATCGGCCTCCTTGAAGGCTCGCTTGATTAGCTCCTTGCTCGTCTTGGCATCCATGCCATTTTTGACCACGGCATTGGGTTTTCGGCGTCCATTCTTGAGATTGTGGCGCTCTTTCTGCTTCTGCTTGAGCAATTCGTCGATTTCGTTCTTGGGCCGCTTCTGCAGCGTTATTTCGCCCGTTGACGGATTCCTTATGACATTCACACCATATTTCGCCTCGTACTGGGCTTCTCTCACGGATGCACTAGTTATGCGATTGACTCGCCTCAGGTACTCCTCATCTGTTTCATTGTCGAACTGTTTGATATTGCCTAATTTGTGGCCGCTCGTCGCATGGGTTGTGGATTTTTTGGTTTTTGTCTCCTTGGGCTTGTCCTCCTTGCCAATATTGCCAACCTTTAGCTTCTTACCCGACTTGGCGGCCTCGACGATCCGTTTGAATTGCTTAAAGCTGTGCGAAGCTCTCTGCTCGTCGTTCTGCGTTGGCGGATTGTTCGTCACGTTGGCCAGCCTGGTTTTAATGCAGGATATTATTTAAACTGTATTAACAATAGTTTAGTACTTACTTCTTCTCCTTCTGTTCGATTTGCTTAAGCGGATCACGTACTCCATGATGCTTGCGTACAGGTATTTTGCGTTTTCTCGCCATAACAACAAATGTGATAATAATACAAACAACGATGTTACTCGTGGTCACGTTTATTCAAAATAGCAGCAACAGCTGATTTTGCATGCAAGTATCGATATATCAATAGCAGGCAATCACGGCATCAATTTCTTAAAGGGCAATATATTTACTGCATGTCCCATTAATAAGGAATAATAAGATATACTCTTTGTATTATTTTTCATAAAAATATTAGTATCTGCTAAATAAACACATTCAAATTATATATTTTCAAGCATTTATCGACTATCGTGCAAATTATCGATATTGCATAATTAGCTGCTGTCAAACTGGCAAACCCGGCATGTTATCGAAGGGCTTATATCCAAGGACTGCATAATAATACATATTTGCACACAATACATACACATGCGCCATACGTATGTAAATGTATGCAATACATTTTTTCCCTATCAATTTGTATCTTCACACATATAGCCGCACTAACACATGTGTGTGTGAGTGTGTTCATTGCAATTGCCGTGTTCTCTGTCTGCATTGCATATGTATGGAACGCGCATGCGCCGAAACAACGCGAGACAAGCGAAAGACAGGCAGATAGGCAGAGGCAGGCAAACAAGCAGCCACAGCCACAGCCACAGCCATAGCCATAGCCATAGCCAGAGTCAGCAGCCCAAGTAACTAGCGAGCTTATAAGAGAGCAGAAAATCGTAATATATTCAACGTGCTTCATGCTGAACGGAAACAGTAATTTATTTATATTTAACATAAAATGCTCGAGGCCTGTGCCAAACGAATGTCCTTTTTATGTGTGAACGTGTATGTAATACAGATTGTGATTATTTATTTTTTTTATTTGTTTTTTTTTTTTTACCTACTGATTGTGACAATATATTATTTTGATAAAATTCAAATGCAGTTTGCATTGACAACTGAATACGGAAAATAGTGTGTACATATGTATGTACGTACATACATATCTACGTATGTATGTATGTATATATGTAGATTTGTTAAACGTGCGTGTTTCTACTTTTTTTATCTATTTTTTTTATATATGTAGCTATGTATAAGGGATGTTGTTTAAAAATGAATAGTGATGAGTGCCCCAGCAGCAGAAAGCAAATAATCAAATACATAGTATGCAATACAGATAGATGTACATACAATTACATATATACACACGCACATATACATACTTACATACATATTTGTCCTCACACGTATATATATATATGTGTGTGTGTGTGAGAGTGTAGCGTGACAGCCGCAGCATCAGCTGCCAGAGCATCAGTGAGCTCATAACGGTGCGCGAAAACGTCGAAAACTTACTTTTGTCCCAGCATTTTGTTCGTGAGTGAAAAAAGTTTGTTAGATATGTGCATAAACGAATATTGAGTGGAAAAGAGAAAAAAAAACAGTTAGATATGTGCATAAGCGAGCATTGATTACATATATAAATACACACATGCACACATACACTTAAAGCTAGTTATGTATATGTAACATCAAAGTATGCTATACAAATTATCGAGCATAATATCATACATACATCAGCTATGTATGTACATACGCATTTATATATCTTAATTAAATACATTAGAGATTCTTCACCCCATAAAGGAGAATTAAGAAGTACATTTGTATATGAATGTCAAAAGTGCAGGCAAGCATAATATAAACATTAATGGCACAAGCACATGTATGTATTTATGTACTTATGCATATATGTATGTGGTTGGCGGCAAATGTTGCTGGCACAAATTTGTTTAATAATAAAACTGAGACGAAGACATGTAAATATGTTCGTCTGCAAACATAAATACATACATACGTACACATGTACATACCTATGTATGTACATTCGTATACAGCTATGTGTCTGTCTTGTCTAAAAATATCGTACATAAATTCAAATAAATAAATCTTGCTTTCATGTATAATTGCAATGGGGTTTCTAGAGAACTAAATGCCAGAGTTTTAGTTTTCTCTATTTGTACATACATATGTATAAAAATATATACATAGTTTCGCACTTAAATATATAGAATATGGTTGTCGGTCTAATGTAAATCAAAATTCTAACGAACGTTCGTCAAGGTCATCGCATAAATTTATCGGTGTTTAAATAATCGAAATGGAAATCGAATGCGTACATATATACATACATACATACATACATACGTACATACTATCCATATAAATACTTACTGAGCTCCTTTTTTATAGCATACTTTAATGAGCTCTCCTTGGCAAGCGAGTGAGTGAGCGAGCGCGCTAGCGACCGCACGTGTGTAACCTACATACATGTGTACGCGTGTCTGTGGGTGTGTGCATGTGTGCTTGCGTATGTAAATTTCGGTACGCATATCAGTTGCGATAATTACGGCAGACTATATTTGACATGGCTGAACTACTTGAGTTGTGCAATTTGTTGGCTCGAGCACCTATAAGTATGTATGCTTATTAAAAGGCTTTCCATATTAATCATACGCCACGTGTAATTAGAGTAATTGCTACAATGAAAGAAAGCCGAAATATAAATTATTAAAAGCACGTTGGCTGGCAATCAATCGTCATTTGAGCCAAACGACAGGATAAGGCGACAGTAATCGGTTTGTAATGCCATTCCAGCCAGCTAGAGGTGATTGAACTTGCCGGCGTTGCCACTTTAACCACACGCATACACACACACACACACACACACACACACACAGAGTCAGTCAGTCAAAGATATATATACATTATATACATACATTTGTACATGTATATGTATGTATGTATGTATGTGTATATTTAAGCTCGCTTTTGCGCTCTCTCGCTCATCAGTCTTTCGCCTTTACGCTTTGCTTTCGCTTTTTCTGCGCTTGCCTGCCTATTGTTTTAAGTAATATGCATATTACTTACAACAAAAGGCTCTGCTAATAAAGGGCAGCGAGAACATTTTTCTCGCCTGTTGAGTAAATTAAGTCAATATAAAAATAAATCTAATTGGCAAGCTATAATAGAAATACACATACATACATACTTATGTATATCTTTAAGCATTTATATAAATTCACAATAAATGTTGACTTCTTTTATCATAATGAATTTCTTTTTAAACAGAAAACATATAATAATTCTGCTAAAATCAGCTGGCTGCAAATTAACAGTTGTACACGATCTAATTCTCACATACCAAAACAAAGCCACTCAGAAGAGCACAGAGAAAAAGAGTGAAATGAACGAGTGGCAACGCTCATTTGAGCACGTCAAATGCAAAACAGTGTTGTCCAATTAGTTTTTTAAAAATGATTAATTCGAATACTACTGATGTGATCAGTGGCAATTAAAAAATTAAATCTTACGACAACAATTTAAGAAAACATTAAATAGGTCTCCAATTTACACAGAAACACTTCAATTTCACTTTAAGGCTTTGAGCTACTTAGCTCACATTTTTGCTTTATTTTCGGCTTTTCCTTCATTCCTTTTTCAATTCTCAAGTGAACGCTGGCAACACTGCTCACGACAGACTCGCTCACACGCTCGTTTAGCTGCTCAGTCACTCAAGAGGCCAGTTGCTATGCTGCGAGCGGGCGCGGGTGCGACGTTTAACGGTTTTCGAGCATGATTAGCGTAGTATTCCTGCAATGGTCAGGGAGGGCACGCGTTGAGCCAATCAGTTATTTGCTCGTTACGCTAACAATTCAAAAATACGAAATATTCTTTAATATCTAGACTGATCCACATACGTATGTACATATGTATGTATGTATGTATGTACATATATTTGCGCACAAGAGATTTTGCTGAAATAGCACAATAAGAGGCGTATGAGAGAGAGTGTGTGTGTATGTGTACATATAGACGTCAAAGCAGACGGCAAATACCAGGAATCAGACAATAGCCTCAACGCCAACGACAAAAACATTTTTTTTTTGGGGCGACAAAAATTTCAACATTCAAATTTTTTGCTCATTTATTTGATGTTCAACTTTGCTTTCGTCTCACAAAATTCGGTGCGTGAAACTAAATTTTCATTTAAATGTGAATCAAAATTGAAATTGAAATTGAAATTTCAAATGTTTTTTTTTTTTTTTTGTTTTACTTATTTGTTTTTTTAGTCTTATCGCCGCTTGTCATTTGCATGAAAGCTGAAATATGAATTGAAATCAATTTAATTTCCTATGTGCACATGCGTGCCTTCAAGTAACACACATACATACGCATACAAGCACACACACACACACACACGCACACGCATGCAAACAAACATGCGTCAATCACAGTGAAATAAGTTGAAAGTTTTGTGACGTTAAAATCTGAAATTGAAATCCAAATTGATTTGAAATTGAAATTTTAAATGTAAATGTCAAGACCAAAATATGAAAAACAAAATAAATTGAGTGATTATATACATATGTATATAGTTTATAACTGAGCTTAAGCCAAAGCAATTATAACTGAACAATCAAATAATAAACAAAAACTAAAGCAAAGACAAACAGTTACACATATACATATGTAAATATATATGAACAACACACATACAGATATGTGTGTGTTAACAAAATCTAAATCTATATATATATAAAAAAAAAAAAAAAAAAAAAATATATATATATATATATATATATATATATATATATATATATATATATATATATATATATATATATATATATATATATATATATATATATATATATATATATATATATATATACATAAATGATTTATTAACGAAACTCAAATATTACAGCATTTGCCCATTAAAGTGAAGTGATACATATATAGATATATATCTATATGTATATGTATATATGTATATGTCTGCATGTATATATGTATATATATAGAGTTTAACGACTTTCAAATACACAAACAAAGCTAAAGCAACAACAAATTCAACAAACAACAACAGCTACAAAATGCCAGTGAAAAAGCAAGGTAAGCTATTTATTACCCAAATTCATTTCAAGTTATATATTTTTATTTGTATTTCAAATATGTATTTTACTCATTGAGTTAGTAGAAGAGGAGTATATTGGCTTTGTGCCATATTAACAGACATGGAAAATATCGAAATTTGCAAAGGTTAAGGAATACTTCGATTTTACTACATATATGTATGGATGTATAATGTTGTATAATTATTTATATATATTCTAGCAACATTCAGTTTCCAATTGTTGGCCTCCAGTTTAGCCGCTCTACAGATAGATCTCGAACTAAATTTACTCAACTATAACCATCTTAATCTAGAGCTAAATTCTTAAAAAAGAAAACGATATCTATCTCTAGTCCATTTTAATAAGAATAAATCTGTCTTAAAACTACTTTAATTAACATTTTTGATTAAAATATATTTTTCTTTAATATATGTATTTTATTCGATTTATATGTATAAGCGGGTATTTAGCAGTCGTGCATGCCCGACTCTTGTTTGTTTTTGTTTATTTATGCAATCAAATTAAAAATTTATGGACTAAATTGCGCAAAATAAATACAAATAGACTTTATGAGCCGCTGCTTTCGTAATAAACAATTTTAATAATGAAAAGAAAAACAAAATTGGAAAATCGTGTTGAGCTTTCATCAGCTTTCCCTGCACATTCATCAAGCTGTGCAAACAGACCGAAATTGGTTTAAATTCTTCAAGAACATTCAAATGTTAAATTATTTATATTATTTACGGAAACATATTCATGTGTTTTTTTTTAAGGAAATATATATAGATTTCTTTTCTTTTGATATTTTACATATATCTGTATTCTATATTGATATCAGCCATTCAAGCATATGCTTTTATATTTAATCATATATATTTCCTTATTTAATGTATAATATATGTATGTGTCTACGTCTATTGCATCTAAAAAAAACAATAGGTTTAACAATATTCTTGTGGGGTATGCAGGACTAATATATACCCTGCTGATATACGTATAAGTAAAGCGAAACATGTTTAGCTTCCACTATAAGCGTGTGCCGTCTGCCATAGATGTCATAACTATCGATTATTTGATAGAGTAAATTCGATAACTTATCGAATTTTATGATTGATCGATCATTTTAACGGATTAGAGTCGATAGCATGACTTGTATATATTTTATGCATATATAAAAAGTTTTTTATACAAAAGCTTATGCTAACCGCTTAGCAAAACGTACAGGGTATATGAGGGAAAATTAGAAATTTGTTACAATTACCATAGCTATTACTATTCTTACTATCTATGTATTTGATGTACACATACATCATAATGCCCGCTTGTACCATAGACTACAGGGTATTGGACACAAATTAGAAACAAGCAAATGTTGCCAAACTTTTTGAAATGGGCAATAAACGAAGGTCAGCATAAGTATGTGACGTGCATTGCCAAGATGCCAAAAAAGTTGCATATATAAAATATATATAGATAGATATAGATATAGATATAGATAGGTAAGTCGTGCTGGTAGGTGTGCTCGACTTTATGGCAATGTCATCCATGTTTGCTGTGCGCTGACCCCAAAAGATTTGTAAATTCCTGGCGAGGCGCAAAGCCTGAAAACTGACGCAAATTGACAACGGCAGAAAGCATAAATAGTTGGCCTGAAGTGGAGAGTACATGTGTGTGTGTGTGTGTATGTGTGTGTGTGCAGGTGTGGGCAGGTGTTGCCAGGTGAGCGGTTAACCAGGCGGGCAAGGGGCAGGCCGGGGGCCAGACACTAATTTTGCTTTCTGTTATATTTTTTTTTTGTATTTTAAGTCAATCTTTATTGATTTATTGAACTAGTGTCGCACTCGCAAAGAAATCGTGTAGATGGTAGATGGTTTATTTGGATGGGTATTATAGGGCAGTACGACAACGTCTCCGCACGGAGCAGGTGCTGACGGAACACTTGACTTGACTTGACTTGACTTGTGCAGGAAATGGACTCGGATACGGATTCGGATAGGGAAAAGAGCAGCGATCCCAATGAGGAGCTGCTCAGCAGCGACGATAAAACCTTTCATGACGATGACGATGATAATGATGAAGATGATGATGATGAGGAGGATTCATCAGAACTGATCGATCCAATTAGGCGAATCGATGCGGAGCAAGTGCAGTCAACGGCAGAGCAACTGCTTGTGGTGCTCATGCAAGCGGAAGCCATAGAAATGCAGCAGCAGCAGCAGCAGCAAATCGATGTCGATGTCGATGCCGATGTAACTGACATGTCAGTGGCAACAGCCGTTGTTGAGCCACCTGAGCAGCGTGTGCCCGTCGAGCCACTGATTGTCAAGTACAGCGAGAGTGTGCGTGAGTCTGTGGAATGCTTTTACTCTGCCCAGGATCTGCTGGAGTATGGCCACATGCTGGGCTCGACGGCGGAGCAGCGCACGCCGGATGTGGAGTCCGGCTATTTCGACAAGTCCGAGAGTGACGATGTCTCCCGCGAAGACTTCGAGGCGCAGAGCTGCAGCTTGCGTCGACCCAAAGGCGCCCATGCGCTGCCCATTCCCTCCAGCCAGGAGCTGGCATCCACAACGAGCAGCTCGGACAGTTTGCGCGTCGAGCTGAATCGCTTCTGCAGCTCCATTGAAGCCTTCGAGCTGCAGCAACAGCAGCAGCAGCAGCAGCCGCCACAGCCGCCACAGCAGTTGCTCGTGAGGGAAGCGCCTGTAGCTGTCGAGGCTCTGGCAACGGACGAACGTTTCCTTGACACACAAAGTGAGCCATATGTTATGCAGGTGTTTAGCCTAGGTAAATGGAACGATTGCTCAAATTAGCTATAGGTTATATAGAGTAAACTCTCTAGAGGAGGCAGCAGATTCTCACCTATATTCCGCTAGACTAGGTGAAATTGCAAAAAAAAAAACACAAAAATTATATAACTTAGAGCAATGGGCAATATTTATCAGAGATCTGTAGAAATGGGATATACTTAAGAAAAATACAGTGAGTTGGAATATACTTAGGAAATATCTATAGAATGAAATACTTTGCCTGAGAATTTTAATCAAATTGCAATTTTATTCAGCTTACTTATATAATATGATATAGATATATTTATATATATATAAGAAAACCTTATTTAACAACTGTTATACTAAAATTGCTTTCAATCTTTGCAGAAGCTCATCGAGCCCTTGAATTGCTCGAGGATTATCATGCGCGTCTCTCGGAGCCACAGGATCGTGCGCTGCGCATTGCCATCGAGCGCGTGATTCGCATCTTTAAGTCTCGCCTATTTCAAGCGCTGCTAGGTGAGTGTCAGACGTGAGATATATATATATATAGAATATATATATATGGATATATTAAATATATAAATATATATATATTGATATATGAGATATACACATATATATTATTATTATATGTATGTTTTTATCTACCAAAACTCCCATCAAACATATATGTTTATATCTTCTCATTCAGTATAAACTCAGCCCCTTGGAGCTGCTTCTAGAATAACTTTAAATATTTGCTCAAGATATGCTCGAGCTGATAAGGCGGTAGCTCTTTGGCATTAGGTTTCATTCAAAACTGCCAAATGCTGTGCTCAGTGCTCTGTTATTCTTCTTCGACCTCTTCTTCCTCTTCCTCTTCTTGTCGTGCTTTTTGAGCTGAGTCAAGCGAAAAGAAGCGACGCAGCTCGTTAAATCGGATCCATAACTTGATACCTACTCGAGTCGAGCGTTGCATAAACAAACGACTCGTCGACAGCAGACTCAACTGATAGCTATATCGTATATACAAAACAATGTATCTTGCTGGGGTTGTTGGCTGGAGGAGTGCGGGGGCGACATAGCCACAGCCATAGCCACAGCCATAGCCATTGCTATATGCATTCCGTTTCGTTCTGGCCACTCACATCGCCTTGTCCATGGACAGAGCTGTGGATATTGACGTGTGCAGGAAATGAAATGGACGCATTCACATTTTTACATTTAGGCCACTTGACTTTGGGCTTATTGATGAGCTGGGCGTGGCACCGCCCACCACCTACAACTATCAAGCACACGAGCGAGCACACAGAGAACCGCGAACCAACCCACTGAGGCTTGACCTAAAAACTTTTATATGCTCAGGCAACTGACGATATTATTTCCCACCTCCACCAAGGCGATATACAAAATTCAAATTGAGTTCAAGCTGAATGAATTTTCGTGTTCGTGCTGCCAATACCCTGTAAAGTGCCTTTTCCTAAGACATTTTTGGGTATTAGGCATCCAGACCTGCCCTGTGGATACCCTGTAAATTTGGGTAATATACAGGGCTTGTCTTCTTATTGATAATTTATAATTATTATGTAGATAGATAGATACCCTGTAAAGTCAGTAAGCTGTGAGAATTAGGCTTTAGATACCCTGTAAATTAATGTTGTAGAAAATATAATTTGAAAAATAAAAGTAAATTCTATTAATTGTTGATCTCTTTCAGATATACAAGAATTCTATGAATTGACATTATTGGATGACTCTAAGAGCATCCAACAAAAGACCGCCGAAACCTTGCAAATTGCGACCAAATGGGAAAAGGATGGACAAGCGACAAAGATAGCCGATGTAAGTAGAAGAGAGTTGGCTATATAGTATATATGTACCTATTCTGTTCCTAGATAAATAGATCAATCCTTGTAACTAGAGTCTGTGTCGTAGATGATTGACCTGAAAAGTTGTATTATACTAAGATTATAGTACTCTTTGGCAATTTTAATTTTCCAGCTCAAACTTAATATTAGTTTTTAGATTTATATATGTATGTATATTTTTTGCCTATATCTGTATGTGTTGTGTCGTATTTAGTTATAGGAATTCTTCCTCTCTATATAGATATAGAGGCGTGCGTGTCTTAGAGTTTTCCATATCATTTTAGGTATATTTTGGAATCATTTAACCTCATAATCATTTTTCGATCTATATAATTTACTGCCTTATATATATATAATAGAAATACCCGATCTACATATGTATGTTTTCATGTTTTCAAACTTTGTTTAGCCAACTCGATTTCTTTTCTCATGTTGCTCTCTCTATTTCTCTTTCTCTCTATCTGTTTCTATCTATCTCTATCTCTCTCTGTCTCTATCTTATATCTTTAATCTTCTATCTACTTAACCCACTATGCAGTTTATAAAAACTACCAATCTAAATCGCAATTGCGTCTATGAATTTAACAACGATGCCACAAATCCCAATCCAAGTTCAAATCTTAATCAAACGGTGAACGCGGCCGCGCATGCCGAGGCCTTGAGCAGAACATTTAAAAATGAATTGGAAGAGATTTTGGTAAGCACATTAACATTAACATTAACATTAACATTAACATTAACATTAACATTAACATTAACATTAACATTGGCATTAACATTTACTCATTAACATAATCATAAATAACATTATCCATACAGCTACAACTATTCATATACAGTCATCATATGATCCACGTCTATTGGGTACAGAGAGACCTCTGAGTGTTTTTTAACTTAATGCATATAGAGTTATATGCCAAAAATATATAGATATAGGCTCCTATATTTGTATACCTAAACAAGGAATGCAAATGATTTTGCTTGGAATATTCTGCAAGCTCTCTGTCGACTCAGGATAGTGGCATATATATGTTCGGGATATGTTATTCATTATTGTGGGATATTTTCTATATTAGGCGAGCTAAAATCGTGCAAAATTTTGTAATTTTTTATTATTGTTATTATTTATTTTTTAATTTTGAATAAAATATTTTTTTTATTTATTTATAAAAATTGGTTATCCAAATTATATTTATTTATTTATTAAAAAAATATCTCAAGCGGATGATATTTATATATTATATTTATATATTATCCAAGTACAAAAAACTAACAAAAGATTAGGCTTTCAATATAGTTATAATATATAATATATATATATAATATATATGGCCAACTTTATGACATAATTATTTGAAAGAAAGCAGCAGATAAGCTTTTATTTCTATATACTCCCAGATAAACAAAGCACAATGTTATTTGTTTATTTTTGTGTTTGAATGATGACTTTGCTCTAACTAGTTGCAAATTGATTGATTGATTGATTGATAGCGAGGCGAGAGATCTGGGCGGCTGCTAATGGTGTCACTTACTCGTCTATATATATATATATATGTAAATATAAACATCAGATATATACATATATCTATATATATACCCGTATATATAACTGCTTAGCAAAGTAAAAGTTGTCGTTGCGTGCGTAAATGAGCGTAAAGTTGAGTTCGGTACGCTGGTCGCATGCAAAGGCGCTGGCAAAAAGGAAGCGAAAGCAAAGTTTTCGCTCAGGAAGTGCCCAACTAGGCAAGTGTCAAAACGTTTGAGGCGGGTCACTTTTACAGGTTTTTACTGTAATACAAGCCCTGATTGCTTTTATCGTAAACTCCTCACTGTCACACCCCCCCCCCCCTCTCCCACTTTCCGCTTAAGCTGTTTGTGTGGGTCTGTGTGTAGCCAAGCAACCGTTAGGTACATAAACCCACACACCCACGCACACTCATGCAAACAGTTTTAAATTTGATAAGGACTTAACTGTTAGCGTCGTCTGTTTTGTATTTGCAACATGATTTGTGTTGACCCAGTCAGCAGGGGCAGAATAACGGGAACATGTTGTACAAGTGGGTGGCTGGGTGACTTGGATGGCTTCGATGGGTGTAGCGGAACGTCATGCTTTTGCTCGTGGCCCGTATTCGGTTTCGGGTGCGGGTTCGGTACGTCGTTCGTCCGTTTGTCCTGCGCCGACGCGATGCTTTTGTTATTGTACATCCGATATCCAGGCGAAGCTACATACGTAGCAGTCTGTGCTGTTGACATGCGTAGTACGTTAACGTCAAAACGTAAAAACGTAAAAGTCAACGTAAGTCAAACGTGTGTGCATATGCTAAATTTGTAAATGATGCCTATGCAAATGTAGCGACAGCTTTAGCTGATTTTCTTATGACCTGATTGCAACGCCGATAACTGTTATTGCCAACGGCCTGTTTCTGTGTGTGTGTGTGTGTGTGTGCTCAAGGATGTGCTCGTGCAACAAATGCAATATCATCAATTGTTCAACAGCCATGCTTAACGTATTAACTAGTACCAGACGCCAAGCGTCCAATACAGACCTTTCTCCAACCACCCCACATTCTCCCACTCTCTACCTCCTACCCACTAACGTCGTCTTTAGCTGTTGTTATTTGTGCTGCTGCTGCTGCTGCTGCTGCTGTTGCTGCTGGCGTTCGTGCGTCGCGCGTGGCAGTAACAGCAGCGCTGTCGACGTGTCGAGTCGCACAACTTTCGCGTATCCGTCAACTGTCCCCGTCTCTGTTTTCTGTCTCCGCTTCCTGTGCCCGTGTCTCTGTTTCTGTTTCTGTTTCGTCTTTGGCCAGCGTCTTGCTGCGCCCATCGTCTGTGCAAATTGCCCGGCATTTCAAACTTGGTTAGCTTCGACGATTTGACCACCTTGGCGCGCGTGCCACTATAGAGTGATTGCGTGTGCGTGTGTGTGTGTGTGTGTGGATATTTAATAAATTCGCTTTAAAAAATTCAATAGCTAATGGCAGTTACAGCATTTATATTTGAAAAAATGTCCTAAAAAATACTTTATCCTAGTAATTAAGACATTTTACATACATAATTGTTCAACACTAGCAACGCGCAGTGCACACTTCCAGTGCAGCACACACTAACATACACAGGCATCTGGCGAACAGCTGTTAAGCATCACAGTTTTTGCTAGCTCTGCTAATTACATGTTGCTATCCCTTTTTAACAGCCTTGCGCTGCCGAACTAGCGACTGTCATCCCATACTCAGCGTGGAGGCTGGCAATGTTAAGCGTTGCCATAGTTTACAAAGGGTATAAATTGCGCGCTGATCTCAACGCTTAATGCTTTTACCTGTAAGCATGTGTATGTGTATGTGTATGTGTATGTATATGTATATCAAATATTATTGTATTTACTGTATATTACGTATACGCCTTGGCAATGTTTTCACAAAATATTTTCGATGTCTTTCCAAATGTACAAGTGATAAACATACATATATACATACATATGTATGTATGTATGTATGTTTTTATGTTTGTATGTACATTAATTCGCTCGTCTTTGGGCTTTTCATTCAGCTTTTCTCCGCTGGCATTGGGCAACTTATTAAAACAACAACAAATTGTACACATACATATATGTATCTATATATATATATATATATATACATATAAATCTATGTATACATATATGTATCTTCTGTTTTGTTTTGGCATCTTGCTTGACTAGCGTCCGTCGTCGCGTTCGTCTTTGTTGTCTTCTGCCAGTTTTTCGTGCACATTCGATAGAAGCGCTAAGAAACGCGGCTTTTTCTATTGTGATATCCGAACTATACTGGTTATATATAATACATATAGTATATATATAAATATATACATACATATATATATATATTCCTGTGCGTTGTTGATTTATGGGCTCGCCTTTCGATCAGTCACGCAAGCGAAAGCTTAATCCAATCAGCGAATAAGCCAAAAAGTTTTAGAATTCAATTTTTAAGGATTACGAACATGCATTTGCCATAGAGTACATATGTATATACATATGTATGTATAAATATGTATATCTGTATATATGTACATGTGTGTGTGTGCACATTTTGGTCCATCCCAACGTAAACACAGACACTCCGATACCTTTGTATATTAACAGTGCAAGGAAAATACATATGTACATACATACAGACATATACTATAATTAGAGAAAATTCCAATTTTAATACAATTCTCGTTTTTATTAATTATATTAAAATAATTGCAATACAAAATAAGCAATCAATTATCTAATGTGTACCTAAAAGACTGACGCTGAGTGTATAGCTGCACGCAAACACACAGACACACACACATACATACAAAATACAAACACATGCCTGTTTTGGTTGCCAGATTTTTATTTGATGTCTTCTCGGGCTGTTCGACATGTGAACTTTTAGTCTATTGCAAATAAAATACACATACACACACGTGTATTTGTGCATGTGTGCGTAAACAGACGGAATAAATGGGTAAAAATATTCCTCGAGCGTAACGTTAAAATCAAGTCAAGCAAAAAAAAAAAAAAGAATCTATGGGAAATGAATACATGTGAAATTACTGTATAAACACACACACATGCACGCATGCATATGCACACAGACAAGTTGTAGCCGCGATTTACATACACATGTATGTATGTATGTATATGTGTCTTCCAGTTGCTTTTATGCTTACACACACACACACAGCAGCTTCAGTCTGCGGGTTGTCGAAAATGAAAGTTGAGCCTGAGGGTGGATTTCGAGGCACGTACACACACACACACACACACACACACAACTTGTTGCTTGCCTTCTGCCCATGAGAGTTTTTTTTTATTCAATAACAGTGTTTTACAGTGTGTACTTAGGCGAAGAATAACAAGATATATGCACATATATACATACATATTTATGTATGTACAAAATACATAAAAAGTAACTGTTTGTTCCAGTGCTTTTCGCGTGCCTGTGCCTGTGCGTGTGCGTGTGCGTGTGCGTGTTTGCGTGCGCTTCTATGTTAGCAGAGCTGTAAATGCAACGCTGTGGGAATTTTATAAAGCCCGAACTGAATAAAAAAAAAAAGTACTTAACTCAACATGATCGATTGGGTATCGATAGTGCGGCACTCGCGACGACGTTTCTCCAATTATGTTGGCGCGCGCTCGCCGGTACGTATGCGTCGACGTCGACGTCAGTTGACTGCGCCGCCGCCACCGTCACACCAGCAGCAGCAGCAGCAGCAGCAGCAGCAGCGTAAATCTCGCCTGCAGGAGCAGAAAACAAAGGAGCAGCAAGAAATCGATGGCGATGGCGACGGCGACGGCAGCAGCAGCGTTAGCGGCCGTTACGTTTGCTGTTGTTCCAACGTAAGGCAGCCGTTATACATTTATGCTAAATATGGGTAATAAGCAGGCGGAAATATGTCGCTGCACAGCGTTGCCAGAATTAATTCAAATCATATTTAACTGCCAGTTGATATTGTTATCGATAAGATCTAACGCATTTTCAAATTGATTAAAGTTTAGCTTGAGCGGCTAAGGAAGTGTTTAGTTATGTGTAGGATAATGCATAAGACTTAATATATTGATCTATATTTCTTGAACTATTTTTGTAGCAATTGAATTTCTTGTGGCTCTTCAAGTGTCACTTAACTGTCTTTCATCTGAATCTGAATCTAAATCTGAATCTGAATGCATTCTGTAATGTATATAAATATTTATCTTTCGCAGAACCAGCGCATGCGCATCGAGTCTGATTGCGAGACTGCCAAAGATGTTGCAGCCGATGATGGTGGCATTCAACAAGTGCGCAACTCGCGCTCACCCCAGCAGCAGCAGGTGGTACAGCAGTTGCAGCAACATCAACAACAGCAGCAGCAGCAACACCTCAGCCAATCACAGTCCACGACAGCGGCTCGAAGCGCGACTCAGATAGTAAGTGGCTGCAATTGAATGAATTTGAATGTTTGCTCACTGCCATAGCTAAAGCTAAATCATGTCACACTAATGCTCGAAACGAGGATAATTATGAACCAAAGCACAAACAAGCAAAGAAGGCCAGAGCCAATGACTCGATTCCAAGCAACATGCTCAAATCAAATAATAATAATAATAATAATAATAATAATAATAATAATAATAATAACAATAAAACTAAAGACCGGAAGGCCATAATCGCACACAAATCGTTTGGGCCATAGTTAATTTTCGCTTAATTTGGCGCCTGATTTCAAATCCAATCAAAATGGCTGCCAATGCCGCTTGTTTCCGTTTCCGCTCAAACTGTTGTTGTTACACAGCCTTCCCAGTGTATTCCATTAATTGTAATTGAAACCTAACCAGTGTGTGTTTGTGTTTATTTTTACTGTTTTCTTTCCTTACTATTATTATTTTGTATTAATATAATATTTGCCCTCTACTCTCATTTTCGCCTTATCGCATTGATTGCAAACCAAAATTAAGATAAAATACTTCAATTGGTTATACTTTTGATTTGTTCATTGATTTAATATTGAGAAATCATCTATAATTTCGGGCATGTCTCTGTTACTATATTGTATTATTATAAGATTATGTACTTATGTATTTAATAAGTCATTAAAAACGAAAATTGAATCAATTTCTCTAATACCACGTTTTTATTCTGATTGTTTGATTTGTTACTATTATGGTTTGTATAATTATTTTAACTACTTTATGTTTATTTTTATTTATTTAAAATTTATGTACTTATTTATATGTCATAGATGTTTATCTTTACCCTTTCACTCTTATACTGGTGTCAAATTTGTGTAAATGATGTCGTTTTTCTCACGTACATAGAATTGGGAGCACTATAATTGTTAATTGGTTAAGCTGTTGGCCCATTCTTGTAGTTTCACCTGTCCAGTAGTTGCTTTTGCACAATCTCGATTTAAATATTTGGTATTTGGCGCCCAGCTTACAATCAACTCTGATCTGCGCTCGAAAAATATTTTCCAACACTAGTCGCTGCGATCGTTGCTATCGATAGGCGGGCTTTAAGCTATCGATCCCTAGTCCCGTCTCTAGCGATCGAAGCGCAAGCGTCACTCCCTTGATAAAAATGTAAAAAGTAAACACGTCGCTGATTACTAATTGTGCGTGTCAATGTGCAATCGTATGTAAACATAAATTTTAATTAGCGTGCATTGTTAATCGGTATAGTGTAAAAAATTTGAGGCTCTGTGAGCGACAAACAAAATATAGTTCGGTGTTGCCAGCTAATACTGTTGATGTATCAGCGGTAATATAACCGGTTACGCATACCAAAACACCAAGACGATAGTTTGTTAGCATGCTAGAGGTGGGCGGGTTCAGTGGGCTCGGCAACAATCGAACGTCGCGCAGCTCTAGTCAGTCGCTGGCTCGCTAGAAAAATGCCAACAACACAACACGGGAAAAGAAGCAGGCATCGCATAATTGCGGCGTAAACGCATTAAGAAAATATATAAACGGTCTGTGAAAATCAGCGCCAGCAAGCCTATTTCCAAAATCAATGCGAAACGCGTCTACAAATGTGCGTGTTTTATATAGAAATGTGCTTGAAAGTGACCTAAAAAAAATCCAAAACTCAAGCGAAACTGTGCATAAAATATTAATGTTTATAAATTTGGACAGACATACGTGCCACAGACCACAACAAAGTGTAATCAATGAAGAAATGGCTATAATAAAAGCCAGCTGAAACAAAAATAATGTTTTAAAGTTGTGTCTTTAGCTAGCACTGCTCTTTTTTTTTTTTTTTTTTTTTTTTTTTTTTTTTGTACATTCGTCAGAACCGCGTACATGTACGCTCACACATACATGCATACGTTCGTACACACGTATGTATGTAGGTTATACACATGCAAGGCATAGCGCAAAAAAATACCAAAATAGTCGGCGGTTGACACAGAGAGTGAGAGCGACAGCGAGAGCATTGCGGCTGTTGATTTTTTTTCTTTTTGCTATTTACTCTGGCAAACAATAAATAAATATGTGTGTGTATATATGTAATTTGGAAAGCATAACTTATACGTGGATATATATATGTGTGTGTGATTAGAAGATTCTCTCACGCTCAGCAACAGAAACAGAACAAACGGTGCCCAGCAAGTTTTTAGCGATAGTTGTAGTTAGAACTCGCTCACGTTGGCAACGCGCCGCTTGTCTGTGTTGTTCTTACATATTTATTAGTTGTTATTATTTATTTATTTATTTTGTTTTTTGCTTTTTTAAAATTATTTTTTGCGTCTTGCGTGTGGATGACACTTGTTAGTCTGAGTCACGCGGCGGCGAGAGTGCAAGTAACATACGCTTGCGTATGTATGTGTTTGTGGGCGTGTGTACGTGAGTGTGCTTATACTTTATATTAAACGCAAAGCTAAAGGGAAATTTATAACATTTTGTTTGCTTAGCACGTAGTGAACGAACGAACGAACGTTGCAACGTAACGTGTAACAATAATTAACGTAAACGTTTACGCGACTGCGACGTCACTCAACCGGCATTTGTGATTGTGTTACGTTACGTGCAACGTTCATTGCTGTGTGTTAGAGAGAGAGAGAGAGTGAGAGAGAACGAGCGCGTTGTGATAATAATATGACCACACGCAAAAAGAAGCGTCAGGATGGAAGCAGCAGTGGCGGCGGCGGTGGCTTCATTAAGAAAGTCTCATCACTATTCAATTTGGATTCGGTAATGAAAAAAGTGCAAAATTTATAAATTACAAAAATAAGTAAGAAATAGATCAAATATTCGATTAATTGCTAGAGATTTGCCCCTGTCCCTGTTCCTGTCCCCAACGCTATCCTCTCCATTTATTTATGCAATATTTTAATTTTACGCCAGCCAACAAAGATTGCGGTTATTTTTCATACATATATGTATGTATATGTACGTATGTATAGATTCTCACTGATGATTCCATGGTTTATTTTTAAATTCCGTCAGATATTCAGACAGCATAAAAAGTATAACAAAAGCAACAAGCAAATTCTTAAACTCTCAGCGTGTCTTTGTCATTTCAGTGAATAAACAAATTGCCTTTACGCATGCGCAACTCAATTTCTCTCGATATATGCACATACACACATACATACATACTTACATAGGCAAAGTTGCAAATGGGCGTAGAATGTAGAATTTGCAAAAAATTGACAGCTGCATCTTGCTCTTGCTCTTTCTGACTTCCTCACTTGCATGCCGCCACGCATAGTGTCACCTACTTAACTGTGCATGCGTGTGTGCGTATGCATATATGCATCAGCATGTGCGTGTGCCTGTGTAAACACGACGTTCGTTTACTCATCTCTAGTCTCTTGCAATCGCACTCTCGCGCTCTCGCGCTCTCTCTCTTTTTCCCTTGCTAGATCCGCACAATTTGCTCAAAATAGAACTCGCTCGTCTTCTTCACATTTAGCGGCTGCCTTGAGCACAACAACAAAAGCTCAATGGGCGCTCTTAACGGTGTTTGCTTGAATAAGCAGACAGATACTCAAATCCATTTAACTACAGTGCGCGCTGGATATGAGAAACATTTATACACCAATTTGAGCTTAATTAGGCTAATTAATTTTGTAATATATATGCATATACATATATATATAGGCATACATTTATTTATATATTTTATCTAATTTACTCATATATATGCACATATATATTTAATGAATTTACCTGCAAATTCGTAAATCAAGGCACGTCTTCTAATTTGTATACAATTTGGATATTTGTTGCCATTTTTGGCAGCCAGACGGAAGGACAACAATGTTGATATTGAACCACATTGGGGTGGGGGGCAGCTTTGATTTGCAGGTGTCGATTTATTCAAATACCTATCTATTTAGGTGTATACATATGTCTGAATATATATATATATATAATCGGCATTGTTGTCATTGTTTACCTATAGATATGCAGTTGGCTCTGCGTCAAATCCAATCAGACCAACACAGAGAGAGAGAGAGAGAGAGAGAGAGAGAGATAGCATAGGACGTATAATCCACACCCAAAACATTTCGTACTCATTCGCATTTGGTAGCAATTGAGCAAGCCATATTCGGAGCCTATGCCTGTGTGTGTGTGTGTGTGTGTGCATAGCTGCATGTGTATAGGTACACCTATGCTCAGAGTAATAGAAGCAGTAAATCAATTAAAAATAATTTTCGTTTATTAATATATTTATGTACAAATAAATTTAATTAATTAATTAATTATTTTTTTAAAATTAATTATTAATTATTTATTTTTATTTTTTATTTATTTTAATTATTAATTAAATTAAAAAATATTTAGAGCAGATAGCCGATAGAACAGTATGGAGTAATCTGGAATACTATAGGCAAGCTTGACTGTAGTATACATATTTAGAAAACTAAACGAACTGCTTATTCGAGGTGTAACTATTTTTGCTGTTGTTTATAGATGAATATTTACTCATGCTACTTTAGCAAGTGCTGCCTTGTATCTGCCGTTAAATAAATAAACTGTAATTGCCACATTCTCAAAACTGGAGCTCATGTATGTGTGCGAGTGTGTGCGTGTGTCTGAGGTAACCCAACTTCAACCCCAACCCCAACTCGAAAACCAAACCCAAAGCATATTTGAAAGCCATATGATTTTCATTGATAAGATAAGGTGCGCTTGCTAGCTGATAGAAGACTATGTTGCCGATAATTTATAGTCCAGTGACTATGTTTATACATATATATATATATATATATATAAATATATAAGCATAACATAACAACAAAAGCAAACCACAAACAATTGAAAATACCTTTGCGGTTTATTATTATTTTTCTATCGAGAAAAAATGCCCGCTAAAGCATTAACCACTGAAGCGACCTTGAGCGGAAAAGGCTTTATAGGGCTCCAATTGCTGAATTGTGATGTAATTGTTTACATAAGACACCCACCCCACCTCCGCCTTCACTCGCCGTTAAATTGTGAACTTAATTAAATTGAATTATAAAGCATAGACGCACATGAATCTAATCAGTTGGCATTCGGTTAGTTATTGATTGAATTTCAGGTGGCAAAGGTAAACGAAGCAAATCTACATGTCGAATATTTAACATGTTGTTTAAATTAAACTGAACGGCTTAACTGACAGAGCAGCTAACAGAGATGCAAATAATGTTATTGCCTTTAACAGCGCAAGGAAAATTCTAGTCTCAACTTGCAGACCAAAATTGCTTATTAAACATTTAACATGCTGTTAACTTTGATACATGATTTTACCTTTTAGTAAATAGTTTTCAAATCTAATAAGATTGACAGTAAACTAGCAGAAAAATAATCTCTTAACGCATATTAGCAATATGCATGTTAAGTATTTAACATGCTGTTAAATATATAAGAATATAAAATGAAAAATGCATGTTAAGTATTTAACATGCTGTTAACTTTGATGATTTTACTTTTAAGTAAATAGTTAGTTTTGCAATTCTAATAAGACTTAGTGTAAAATAGCAGAATATAAACTGAAAGAGGCATGTTAAATATTTAACATGCTGTTAACTGACATGCATGATTTGCATTTAACTTTAGATTTAGTAGTTTGGTATTCAAATAAGTCTATTCATCAGTCGCAAAGTAGGACAACTGCATGTCAAATACTTGACAGGTGAATAAACTGTCATAACTGTGGGCTGGGTTAAGGCAACAATTTGATCCAATTTGAAGTTGATCTGTGAATTAGTCACAGCACGTCTGGTCCGGCTGGCTGGCTGGCTGGCTGGCAGACAGTTGACCTGTTGACCCGGCTTACGTCAAAGGTTAATAAGCAATTTGTAACGCACGTGAGCGCGCAGCCAGTTTTGCATTCGAGCTGCAATTACTTACAACTGTCTGTCTGTCTGTCTGTCCGTGTCGCTTAATGAACTCATCTACACTCAGTTGCTAATCAATTGAACTCGTTTTTCACGCGTGTGCGTGTGTAGGTATGTAGGTCTGTGGGTGTCTCTTCCTCATCTGCATTGCCATGCTTCTCTCAAAATGTTGCAATTTTCACATATTCGACAAGTTGTAATTCGTTTATGTAACTTGTAACTTTGGCATTCCATTGATGTAGCTGGTAAATGCGCATCTTGCGCTGGCTGTTTGTATAGATTGATTTTTGGGTGGGGCCCCTTCGTTAGTTTACATAGATGTCGAGTGGGGTTGGGGTGACGGGTGGCGTGTAGAGGAAGGGATGTCGAGTGGGATATATATATATATATATATATATATATATATATATATATATATATATATATATATATATATATATATATATATATATGTGTGTGGATCGAATTCCAGTTCCGCTATGTGAATATTAAGTAAGATTTCAATGCTTACAATATTGTATATGTATATCTATATATCTATGTCCATTTATATATCTATATAACATTAATGCAGTTAACGTCATAAAGCTAATTGCATTTGCTATAAACTTGTAGCTAAAGTGCAAGCTATACATAGGTTTCAGATAACAGACGATCGTATATAGATCTATATATATATATATATTTTTTTTTTTTTGTTTTCTCTCTCTTGAGTTTCATATTAAATGCGTTCTATTTCTGCTGCTCCAGTTCAGTCGAACGATTTAAATTTCTCTACACTTTATAACTGTGATGAACTGTTATAACTGTTTACACAGCTTATTTAAATTTCGAATTTATATCACTTAGATTGCCTCGTCCTTCCTCCTCCTGCTCTTTTTCCCCCAAAAATCTGTATGACTATGATTGTAATTGCTGCTCTGCGCATTGTTCAAGGTATCTCTTAGTCAGGCACTTCCCGCTGGAATACTCTTACTCATATCCACTTTGCTTTATGAATCAGTCAGGTTTTAATTGTAAGAAAAATATGTCTCAACTGGGTGTTCTTAGTAATCTAATGGAAGCAATAATTGAATCATTGCACATATCAATTAGAAAGTCGAAATAATAATAAAAATGATTTTTATTGAGTCTACCTTAAGCTGTTCTCAATTTGCAAATGGAGCGCTGGCTAAAGGCACAGTGGCGTTGACTCTGAATTACCGTTAAGAAATCCTAATTTTTAAGCATAACGTAAACGATTTATCTCACGATTTTAAGTTTCTCTCTCGATCCCATGCGGGTTTCAGCTACACAAGGCATCCTCGACGAAGGTAAGCGGCGCTGCCCACTGCACATTCAGTGTTTGTGTTTGTCATTTCAAATAATCAATTAAACAACTGTTTTTATCTGTGTTTTTGTATACGTCCTGTGTTTCGTCCACATCTGGTGCGGAAATGCATATATATATATTATACACCATATATATATATATATATCTGTCTAATCATTTCACTTGCAAGTCGTAAAGCACACCCAAAATAAATGATCTATAATTATAACTAATTAATAAGCGCTGATCATTGGCTTCGAGTGTGGGTCCCTTCATCTGTTTGAGCTGAGCTAAATATTGATGCGATTGCTAATGCTGAGCTTCCTCTGGTTTCATTTGTCTGCAGGTGAACGGCGATGATAGCTGGTACTACGAGGATATTCAGCTGGAGCGTGGCAACTCTGGTCTGGGCTTCTCGATTGCCGGTGGCACGGACAATCCGCATATTGGCACCGACACATCGATCTATATAACGAAGCTGATACCCGGCGGCGCAGCTGCGGCCGATGGGCGTCTGAGCATCAATGACATCATTGTCTCGGTGAATGATGTGTCTGTGGTGGATGTGCCGCATGCTTCCGCCGTGGACGCGCTGAAGAAGGCTGGCAATATTGTGAAGCTGCATGTGAAGCGGAAACGTGCCACGAGTGCCACAGCTGCCCCAGCACCCACAGCTGATGCCCAGGACAGCGTTAGCGGCACGGCATTGTCGGCGGTCTCTGCATCGGCATCAGCGTCAGCAGCACCTGGACCAAAGGTGATCGAAATCGATCTGGTCAAGGGCGGCAAAGGTCTCGGCTTCTCAATTGCCGGTGGCATTGGCAATCAGCACATACCGGGCGACAATGGCATCTACGTGACAAAGCTCATGGATGGCGGCGCCGCCCAAGTGGACGGACGCCTATCTATTGGCGACAAGCTGATAGCAGTTCGCACCAATGGCGTAAGCATTTACAGTAATACCTAAAGTCTTCCAATTTGAACACAAATTTCTTCTTTAACAGAGTGAAAAGAATTTGGAGAATGTCACGCATGAGCTGGCTGTGGGCACGCTCAAGTCCATCACTGATAAGGCGACGTTGATTGTGGGCAAGACGCAGCATTTAACCAGCAGTGTATCACAGTCGGGCGGCAGCCTGGGCGGCCAGCTTGGCCAGCAGTCGCAGGCGCAGCATTCGCAGTCGCAAACCCAACTGGCAGCCACACGTCAGCAGCAGCAGCAGCAGCAGCAAGTGAATTCGGAATCTGCAGGTGCGCTTAACAATGTTGGGCAGTCCGTTGTTGATTCAGTCACAGATTCAGTCATCAACAACTCCACTCTTACCACAACCACTTCCAATACCAACAACATCACCAACACCTCCACCTCCACCACCACCACCACCACCATCAATACCTCCACATCCACCACCAACAACACCAATTTAGGCTCAAGTAATAGCCATATCGTGCAACATAATATTGCCACAGTCAACAGCAGCGGCAGCAGCAGCAGCAGCAGCAACAACAATAATAACAACAACAACAGCAGCAGCAGCACCAACAGCAGCAGCAACAACAACGCCAACAGCAAAAGCAACAACTACAATAACAACAGCAACTTAGTAGCAGCTAACGCTACAGTTGCTGTCACAGCCACAGCCTCAGCCTCAGCCTCAGCTACAGCTGCCGCAACCACACAACAACCACAAGCACCCGCCTCCGCCTCTGCCTCTGCCTCTGCCTCCGCCCCAGCTTTAGCTTTCAATGCTAAGCTTGCAATGCCTGCAATGGCTGCTGCTGGTGGCACTGAACAAAGCCGTTCCCAATCACCCTTGCCAAGGCGTAAGCGAATCATAATTGAACTTCAAAACTACTCACAACTCGATATATTAACAACTCTCTCTCTACATTTCGAAAAAGAGCCGCTAAAAGTCCCTAATCATCTACAAGCCTACACTAATACATTGTCAATATATATATATATATATATAAACATCTATCTGTACTATATACATATATGTATATATATATATATATGCATGTGCGTATCTGATAGATACTCATTTAGGTTGGCTAAAAACCTTAGACAACAAACAGGCAATTCCTGAATTTAGACTGGGCTCTTTACTAACTGCTAATCTATTGCTGCTATCTCTTAAGCTCTCCAACTAACACTCCTCCTGTATATATGTATATATATCCTCCTATATATATATATATATATATATCCTCCTAATATATATCTCTATCTAACTTAGTTGTGATACAGTTCTCAATTCTCGAAGCGCTCTACGGAGAGCTTGCACGGCTTTTGCTTGCGTGCTTTCTAAGCTGCTCGTGTTTCAGTGTTGTTCGTTAAACACCCAAACATTTTGCAACACTGGCCCAACAACCAGTGTTGTTCATTCAATCTATACAAATCAAAACATTTGACCCACTACTGCAAATGTTGACCCAATCGAAAATGGCATTCGTCTTATTTGCATGCATCAATCTATATATATCAATATATATATATATATATATATATATATATATACATGATCTTTGATCTGTGTCTTATGTGCTTATTATAAGATCATCTTTATCGTAGGCGATATAAACAAACGAACACTCCACACGATTCTTATGGGTTTTCTTTTTATTTATCTCTTTTTTTTGTTGGCTTTCGTTTCCTCTGCCTGATTGTTCTATGTTTTGAAAACATTTGATGTCCTTCCGGTTTGAACTGTTTGTAATACGTTGTATATGCATATTATATTCAATTCTTATACGAATATCCATAAGGAAATTGTTGATCGATAACATATGTGTACACGAACTATCGATAGATCAATCAAACGTTAACTATATCATATTCAATAGGTATTTTCGTATTATCAACGATAAATCTTTGATTTCTCTTTGCCTTTTCAACCTTTTTCGTTATTCTCGATTCTATATAACTCTGTTGTTGGTTTCTGGTTTCTTAACTTCTTTCTTTTATCCACCTTTTCTTTCTATTCACACTTATATTCCACTCGTGAGAGATTCGATTCGAGTCTCTCGCCCTGTGGCTGCTATTACAAATTTCTTTACAAATTTATATATATACATATGTGAACTCGCGACCTCCACTAATTACCCTTACCCCTCTCTATTTCATGTCTCTATAAATGCACGTGTGTGCATTACTTTGTGTGTATGTGTGTAAACGTTACCGTTACACGCGTTGTGCGTTATTATTTTTGATTGAAAACAAAAAAAAAAAAAAATAAATAAATAAATAAATTGAAAAAAATCAATACAAAAATTGGAAAAAAAAATTATACGAATATAAATTTATAAAATAAATAATATGTAGAGCCTGGCTCAAGATACGCATCGACAAATGTACTGGCGGCCGTGCCACCGGGCACACCACGCGCTGTCAGCACAGAGGATATAACCAGGTGAGTGGCGCCCCAGCTATAATATCGCGAACAATTCCAATTGTCTATGAATTTGTGAAATAAATACATATATTAAATTCATTTTTCTTTAATGCCAACAGAGAACCACGCACCATTACCATACAAAAGGGACCTCAAGGTCTGGGCTTCAATATAGTCGGCGGCGAGGATGGACAGGGTATTTATGTATCATTCATATTGGCCGGCGGCCCAGCTGATCTGGGCTCCGAGCTGAAGCGCGGCGATCAGCTGCTCAGCGTGAACAACGTGAATTTGACGCATGCCACGCATGAGGAAGCGGCACAGGCACTCAAAGTGAGTTGCAACTAATCATATAATATAGATATATATATATATATATATTTATTTATTTATTTATTTATTTAACCAACAGACATCTGGCGGCGTTGTCACTCTGGTTGCACAATATCGTCCAGAGGACTACAATCGGTTCGAGGCACGCATTCAGGAGCTGAAACAACAGGCGGCGCTTAGCGCCGGCGGCTCTGGCACCCTGCTGCGCACCACACAGAAGCGATCGCTATATGTGCGCGCTCTGTTCGACTATGATCCAAATCGCGATGATGGTTTGCCGTCGCGCGGCCTGCCCTTCAAGCACGGCGACATCCTGCACGTGACCAATGCCTCCGACGATGAATGGTGGCAGGCACGCCGCGTGCTCGGCGACAATGAAGACGAACAAATTGGTATTGTGCCATCGAAGCGGCGCTGGGAGCGTAAAATGCGTGCACGTGATCGCAGCGTCAAGTTCCAAGGACATGCTGCTGCTAACAATAATCTAGATAAGGTATAAATACTGAACGATGATGGCCAACAATGTCAAATTGCAACCAAGCGTAGCGAAGATGTCGTAGGCAAATAGTATCGGACTTATGTATGAAGGCTAAATGAGCTTAGTGTAATAATTAAAAGTAGCGATTATAGTCTAGTATAATTATAGCTAGTCTATGAAATTGCAAAAGTTGTAGTTGCTGGACTCAGTTTATATTAATTTATCTGTTTCATTGGCTCAAGTCTTGATTATGGATCTTTAATATAATATTTATACAGAGAAAATCCTAAAGCAATATCGAGCGCAAGTTGTGAATTCGCCTAGGCATTTTAAAAATATTTGATTATAGATAATAGAACTTCTATATATCATTATCAATACAGATAGATAGTTATTAGACCTTTGCTACACGTCAGCCTACGCTTCGAGGCATAATGACTCTGGTTAATATTGTTAACTTTAATGACTGTAAGTTCTTAACTAACTGAGTTACATGCTCTCTTTGTTTCTGTTTCCGTTTCTGTTATTACAGCAATCAACTTTAGATCGCAAAAAGAAGAATTTTACGTTCTCACGCAAGTTCCCGTTCATGAAGAGTCGCGATGAGAAGAACGAAGATGGCAGCGATCAAGAGCGTAAGTAGCATAGCTCCAGGGCGTGGCATTCAACCAAATCCAAAGATTCTATTGAAAACGAGAATAACGCGTTAATCCAGCATTACAACAACAACAACAACAACAACTACTACTACTACTACTACTACTACTAACAACAACAACATCAACAATGATAACAACGACAACAATAGCCATCGAGAGCCATCTGTTGTGAAATATCTTGAGCAACAGCGCAACAATTTATTTAGTTAACAATTTGTAAAGCGCTCTCTCACTTCCGCTCTCACTGTCTCTCTCTCTCTCTGCTTCTGTCTCTGTCACACTTTGTTAAACACTTTTCGTGTGGCATCCCCGTGCGTGTGTCTGCGCGTTGTCTAATTGTAATTACGATAAGTGCGCGTACATCTATCTCTGTCTATCTCTATCTCTATCTCTCACTCTCTCTGGCTGTGTGTTTGTGTGTGAACACATTGCTGGAGCATTTTTAAGTTTATATGGCCTATATTGTTATACAATTAAAGATAATGTTTTATTTTTTTTTTCGTTTCTTTTTTGGAATATGTTAATTTAGTTTGTAAGCGGAAAAGTTTTCTTTCTCGAAATATATATATATATATATATATATATATATATATATATATATATATATATATATCTATATATATATCTATATATATATATATATATATATATATATATATATATATATATCTATTCGTATGTATGTTTCGTACTTGTTGTTTTTTGCTTATGTTCAATAAACAATTTATGAATTATGAAATTTAATTGTACTGCGAATTGCACACACACACACTCCCACACACACATAGTCCGATTCGTCCAATCATCTCTTATACGTATTACAAATTTGATTTATACTTCAATTCGGCCTGTACACGAATATATATCTATTATGTTTTCTATAACAATTATTTCATACATTTTATATTTTATTTTCGTTTATTTTCATATTTGATTTGATTGTGTTGTTCCACACACACACACACACACACACTCACACACACACACACACTCTACACACCTTGCGATGGCTACCTGCGATTCCTTCATTTACAACAACAACGACAACACACATGATCACATGTTCGTCGTGTTTTCTCTTGTGTGTGTGAGCCTTGATTCTCTATATATACTATAGCGAACGGATTTGTAAACAGCAACAGTGAAATCGATGTTAACAATGTTAATAATAATCAAGCGAACGAGCCCCAGCGTAAGTCTCCCCCCCCCCTCTCTCTCTCTCTCTCTGTCTCTGTGTTTCACCTCCTCCCTCTCTCTCTCTCTCTCTCTCTACTGCGTGTGTATCAAGCACACACACAAATGTGTGTTTACTTGTTAATTGTTACATATATATATATATATATATCTACATTTTGTGGATTATGCTCATCTCAGTTGTTATGTGTGTACATTGAATATACATCAATACATGGATATATATTGGTATACATCATGTACAACCCTTTGGCATATGCTTAAGTATGTTAATCTCCTATTTCTTACATTGGTTATGTTTAAGCCTAAGTTTTGCACACGGTTTATGTTTTAGAAGGGGTATTTGTCCCAGGAAGTGGGTCTCCATACACACACACACACACACACACACATATATATATATATATATATATATATATATATACACTCTTACACCCATACACCTGTATACGAAAACAGCAAATGTAACTTGAGCTCTACTAACAAAAACGCACATACCTAATAGACCTATCTATATATACATATACTGTTAAGAGCTAGTCTGAATGTAAGCAAATATTTGAGTATGTAACCCCCCCCCTCCCCCCTCCACCCCCAACACTATATGTTATATATATAAATCAACGTGCTTCAGCGTTCGCTACAAACAACGACAACAACAGCAACAATAATTCATATCTAAGCTCATTACATTAATATATCTGTCTACATACATCGACGACTATAGCGTGTTCTGGAATAGCTCTGTAACGCTTATTACCTGTATTACCCATAGACGCTATGAACTGCTGCTCCACAAGCACAAAGAAACAGGAAATAATACTATATCATCATCAACATGATCATCATCATCATCATCACCGTTCTCTCTATCTATCTATCTATCTATCTATCTATCTGTCTCTCTTTCTCTCCCGTTCCCTCGCTGTCTCTCTGCTCTCTCTACATTTTCGAGACACGCCAACTTGTGTCTCAGGAAACGAACTCGAACCTCTATGCATCTCTCATCATCACATACATGAAACTATGAAACTATGAAACTATTTTTACAACTACTCTTACATAATTATCTATATTTTTACTGCTATTCTGTTTTAAACTGACCACAACGTATATCTTTTTCGATTCTCTTTTTGTTTTTCTCTTCATTTTCCAGCTTTTATGCTTTGCTACACACAAGACGATGCCAACGCTGAAGGAGGTATGTACTTGACTATAAACTTGATGGCTAAACTAGAACTACATATAGACATAATACACACTCACACACACACACAGACACATACACAATTAACACACACACACACACACACACATATATATATATATATATATATATATATATATATATATATATATATATATATATATATATATATATATATATATATATTTACACTTACAAACTAATTTGATGTTTCGTTCATCAAGTCATACAACAGCAAACACGTATACATACTTGTATTATTTACATACATCACAGTTATGTACATCAGACTACACTAACCAACATGTAATGCATACTAAACTCACTCATTTGAATCGTATTTAAGCATTGTACGCATCGTAGCAACTAAATATCTATGTAACTACATACTCACATACATACTCACATACATACTTACACACACACACACACACATTTTATTTAATTAGTTAAGAATAACAACAAATATATTAGCAAATAAATAATAATTTTGTGTTCCTTTTCTTGTTCTCATTTTGATTTGATCATAACTCTTTTCGTTCCCTATTTATTTTTACAATAATACTTAAGTCCTCTCTCTATATGCACACATATCTGATACATACATATATACCGATTTATACAACTATAAAAAAAGATTTCAATGCAGATCGAAAAACTTGAACTATATACAAATTTAGCATAATTTTTGAGTTATAAAAGAAACTCAAGTTGATGTGGCCCACAAGTCTATCTCACTATCTATCTATATGTATATAATATATATTTTATATATGATTTATATTATATATATATATTATGTATATTGTATAATATTATATATATTATTGCACTGTGCCGCAATTTATCATAAAATCAAAGGCTCTCTCTGGCTCTCTTTCAAATTTCTCTTTCCTGTCGAGTTTCGTAAACGTTTTGGCATAGCTCTAAAATGTAACAGTATTTTCTATAGCCCAATATGAGGTACAAATATTTAATATATGTATACACCCACACCCACACCCACACAGACACACACAGATACATGCATCTCTGGCATATGTATATAATTGTGATCATACATTTTCATTACTCTTCTTCTTAATTGTGTACAATACGATGTACTTATATTGTGCATATATACATATATATATAAACTATACATATATTGTGTATCTATAGTAAGCGGAAGTGTTTCGTATCTAAGTCTCAAGACGAAATGGAATTCTCTTTTTTAATGTCTTGCATTATTATTATTATAATTATTATTTTGATTGTTCGATTTGAAGGAATTAGTCAATGTTCTATGTGCTTAAAATATATATATATATATATATATGAATAAAAATATATATTTATATTTGTATTTAGTACGTCGGCTAAGCCATATAATATATTTAATCCAACTAAAATGTTTCCAATATCTTAATGTTTATTGTTTCTCTCTTATGTTCCAACTACAATTGAGGATGTTGTGTAAACATTAACATTATCTTCTATAAGCTACATAATCAGGCAGAGTCTTCAATTCATCTGGCATATCTCTATTGCATATATATATATCCAATATATCGACTATCGCAACTTTCAGATCATCACTTGAGATATATATATATATATTTATCCGATAATTTCTGAACTCTGATCGCTAAATCGATCACACACACCTATACACACTAGTATATATACATATATTTGTACATAATCACATTACTGTGCGTGTGCGTGTGCGTGTGCGTGCGTGCGTGTGTGTGCATTTGTCACTTACCGTTGTGTCAATTTAAGTTAACTAATAAGTAAGCTTATACTTATTTAGTACTTATATTTACACCTATTTACACACACACACTCTCTCTCTTCAGATCTCGTACTGCGACCTATTTATTATTATTTTTAGCTAATTTACATTCGCCTTATTTGAAAAACAAAAAAACTGAACGCGATATCAAATCGTACTATATATATCAACATGACTGGCGGTTTTATCTGATCTGTTGACACATTCGAATCATTTTCTCTGACACTCACTGCTCACTCTCACATTTCCTTTTTTGGTTACCTGCAATACAATAAGCTCGGTTTAGACCTGTAAATACCACACCAAATATGATTTCTATATACACACATTTATATACATACATATATATATATATATTTGTGTGTGCCAACTTGAATACTCTAGAATCCTGACGAAATGAATATGTCCGAAAAAAAAAGATTAGAGTATGATTGGCCTTATTTATACCTTTGTATGTGGAGTTTTCCTATATCATTTATAAAGATAACTAAAAGAGAAATATTTTTGCCGAAACAGAAAACCGATTATTCCGTTTATGAACTGATAACTGATGAGGTCATAGATATTTAATTTATATATATATATATATATATATATATATTGGTCATTATCTCCTTCCCCATATTACATTGGTATAAAGAATGTATTGAAAAAAAATATTTTTTTCGTTGCTTTTAGGTTTTTATAAATTTTTGATTTCTTTTCACCAAATTCTAGACACACACATATTCACAAAAAAAAAAGAAAATACACACATACACACACACACAGAACTCTCTCTCTCTCTCACACACACACACACTACAGATTCTCTTAAAGATCGTTTAAATTTTTGCAGGTTAATCAAAATATATACAAATGATTAATTTTGTTTATCTTTTTCTTCTTTTTTCTTTAATTAATGATTTCCTTTTGACTTAACCTTTGTGTGTGTGAACAATTTTGAATTTTACGTTCAACAATTACATGAAAAACAAACAAAAAAAAAAATAAACAAACAACAAAATTATGTTTACCAAATGCTTCATCTACTTTCTGCTGCCTACTGCTATTTACGACTCTACTACTTTCTGTCACATATACTACTACTACATATATTACTACTACTACTACTACTGTTACTGCTACTACTATTTACAACCACATCTACTACTATTTATGTGATACTTTTTACGATATTGTTTTTAATTTCGTTACGTTTGATAACTCACATATGTTTTTATGTGTATATCTACTTCAACTACTTTGTCGTCTTACAAAACAAACAAACAAACAAATGACACAACAACAACAACAACAACAATAACAAAAAAAAACATATATCCAAAACTATTGTCAATACGTTATCCAATTTGTTGTGTTTTACATAAACTTGAAATAATTCTTTACTTATTTTTGTTATATATACGAAAATGTTCTTTTAATTGAATCAAACAAACTTTTCAACTGATTGAATCTATTATTACCCATTATGAATACATCAATATATATATTTAAATATATATCAAATCTAAAATTAAAAAAAAAAACAATACATATATATTTGTTACAACCATGCGCTCGTTCATATGTACTGCAACTACAACAACAACAACAACAACAACTACTACTACTACTACTACTACTACTAAATTAATCCCCGAACATCACAACCAACCAACTAATCGACCAATCAATCAATCAATCAAATATATATATGAATCAATCGTATGCGAATGCGCGCAGGCGAAATTATCTACAGAGTGGAGTTACCCGATATGGAGCAGATAACTTTAATCTACTTGGAGAATAACGATGCTGACTATCGTAAGTCGAGCAACTAAGCAACAATTTTTGTAAAAGAACCAAAAAACAAACCATACAAATGCAACAACAGCTATAAAGGCCTTAAAATATTACAACTTCAATTTCAATTCATTCAAGCTTACGTTCTTTATATAAATATATATAAACAAACAAAAATTAGGTTTAAATTCAGAACAATATCCAGAATATATATATATATTTATTTTTGTTCTGTATTTTTTTTTTTAAATATATATATATTTTTTTAAACTTTAGTTAGCAAACAAAACGAAACTGCAAGCAATTTTCCTACTTAAAGCCGGTTACTTGGTTAGTTTCCTATCTCTCTCTCTCTCTCTCTCTCTCTCTCTCTCTCTCTCTCGCCCCAACTATCGCACACACACTCTCTTACTACTTTTCTATAAATCCATCACTCATGCAATACTCAGCTCGAATCCCTGCAATTGAATACGAATATTTCTGAAATCTTTCATAATTACTCAACGAAGGTCTCATTATAGAATTTTCCTAAAGCTAGTATTATTAGCATTTTTTTTTTATAAGAAATTCATTTTTGTAGAGGAATGGTTTTTAGTATATTACGAATATTCAAAATTTCCATTTCTATTTTAGTTTTTCTCTTCTGCTTATAGTGCTAAGTTTCAATTGATCTTGAAAGATCGAGGTTTCCAACTGCTTTCAGTTTCCTATTGAGCAATGCATAAATATAAATTATTATGTATTATTTTTGGTTCTATTCTAAATTCATTTATCATTTAAAAAATTGAGTTCGAGCCTTTTTTAGTTAGCGCTGCAATGTATTATCGATAACTTCTATTGAGCGTTCGATTAACCAGTGTGTACCCAAAATATTCATATGAATAACGCTTTAGCTTTTCTGATCGAGCGTGTATTTGGAAGTTTGTTAGCGAAATGTTTTGTTAAACCCCTGCTATGGTTATAGTTTAATTACGTAGCTTAGACACGAGTCACGAGTTACGAGTTACGACTTACGATTTACGAACTTAGAGCTTAGTTTCATAGTTGGGTGCATTAATGCCTGTTCTCTTGTTTTCTCTATAGCTCTTTCTCTCTGCCTCCTTTTGTATATTTTCCTACTTCGCTTAACTTTTGTTCTCTCTTTATTACGTTCCATTCCGTTAAGTATACATATATCGAGTCGTTTTCTTTTCTTTCTTTATACTTGCTTAGTTTCATGCTGTGCTTTATTCATTTCACAATTTCTGTAGCGATGCAATCGTTAAGCCGAAACTATCCAACACTGATAGATGTATTGTTATTGTCATTGTCATTTATCGTAATCGTTATCGATATCGTTCCATTGCACGCACATTTTCAATATATTTTTTTTTTTAGTCATTTTCGTTGCAACACAACCGGAAGTGAACAAACAAATACCTTTTCCAAACCCAAGTCTTCCTGAAATAGAAGGAAAACTGAATTCCCATGAGCAATCGAACAATCGATTAATAAATTAATATTAAGATATCGATGAGGGATGTGAACGACGAGAAACGCAATTAGTTCAATAGTATAATATAATGATGTATTGAAAAATTGATGAAATTGAAAGTCTCTGAAGATATTATAAATAAAAGAAAAAAGTCTTGTTTGATTTAAGAAGTGTTCTTAATTTATCACGTTCTTGATTACTCCAGTCTGAAACAACTCATTTCCCCGGGTTACCAAATTGAACAATTCTCGCTACATTTCTGATATTTTTGATTATAATTTCCACATCATGATCAGAGTTTTTCACATCCAATTGGCTTTGGCGTACTTTGGTTACAACAATAATTGGCATCATTTCTTTTAATTTACTAATTAATAGTTATATCTTAACATGAATTGCAAATGAAAACCCATATGACATGCTGTTACTGAGTGAGTAAACTACAAAAAACAAAATCCAAGAACCAAATGTGAAATCGAAACGAACGAACGAACGAACGAACGAACGAAATGTGATCGATAAATCGATTAATTCAACAAACTAAATGTTAAACATATATATTTATATATATATATATACTGTATGTATATATATATATATATATGTATACTAAACGACAGTCAACTATTCTTCCCCTAGGCTAATTATATATACATATATGTATATGTATTTAGTATAGATTTAGCAACTAAGTTAAGTTATAAACAAATTGCTACTAAACTTTCATATGAATCGTCATTCGTAGTACATATCGCATAGATCAATTGTTATTTGTCTTGCACTAACATATTATTATTATTATTATTATTATTATTATTTTATTGAACTTTTATGTACGAGTATTCTGTGTTATGTGTATGCATTAGTTCTGTGCACTTATAATACTAATTATATATATAATAATAATCCCTAGCTAAATCTGAGCACTGAATGCCTCAGATTTAGGGTAACTTTGTTTAGTGTATTTGTTGCTAGTCTGGATCGTATATAGATAGCACTCCTCTAACTGTAAATTTGCATATAATACAACCAACATGTATATATATATGTTATATATCTACGATTTAGTTTAACTGAAGTAAAAGTATTTAGTTTTTTTATTTCTTTTCTATTACAATTTTTCAAAATTTGTTTGCCCAATTTCCCCACTATTTAAATCTATTTTCAAGCAAATAAATAATTGGTATTTTCGTAGAATTCTTTTATTATTTTTTGATTTCTACATAGTTTCTATTTTTATTATTTCTGTTCTGATTTAGTACAAGTGCTCGCTATACTAAAGTCCCTTAGCCTAATCGAACTATTCGCATTAACCTGAGAGCCTTCGTAGACAATATATTCGATATTTTTAACTAAAATGCTTACGACCAACTAATCAGGAACCAAAAAAAAGTAAAGAAAATTAAAAAAAAAAAATATTAATATAAATTTGTAATTATTTTTGCGCTATATGTCTCTCTCTTGATATCGTAACTTTTTTTATTTATATTTTTATGCCTCTATTCTACGCTATTCCAAATTGCAAACCTTTAACCGTAAACCCAAAAAAAAAAGGCAAATCTGTTTGATTTCTTCTGTAAAAAGAACCAAAACTCTACTGACCCCAAAAACTCTCCCAATTCTAATGTCCCCCACCGCCCGAGGACCTGAATTCCATTCATTTTGTACATTTTGTTTTTGCACGCGCACAAAACCTAATACCAATGCCTACTATGCTTACAGCTTCCGAGGAGAACGTGCTGTCCTATGAGGCTGTGCAGCGTTTGTCCATTAGCTATACACGTCCCGTTATAATACTGGGACCGCTTAAGGATCGTATCAATGATGATTTGATATCTGAATACCCGGACAAATTCGGCTCATGTGTGCCACGTGAGTGCCTAAGATTTCGATCGGAATATAAATTATATCAATTTAACAAACTCTTCTATATCCACAGATACCACACGACCGAAACGCGAATATGAGGTCGACGGCCGGGACTATCATTTTGTGTCGTCGCGCGAGCAAATGGAGCGCGATATCCAGAACCATCTGTTTATCGAGGCTGGCCAATACAATGACAATCTGTATGGCACTTCGGTTGCCAGCGTACGCGAGGTGGCCGAGCGGGGCAAACATTGCATATTGGATGTCTCGGGCAATGCAATCAAGCGCCTGCAAGTGGCGCAACTCTATCCGGTTGCTGTGTTCATAAAGCCCAAGTCTGTAGACTCCGTGATGTGAGTGTGCGTAAGATTCAAATTGAGTCTGTATTTAACCCAAATACCTATGTTTATTGCAGGGAAATGAATCGTCGCATGACCGAGGAGCAGGCAAAGAAAACATATGAGCGCGCTATCAAGATGGAGCAGGAATTCGGCGAATACTTTACGGGTGAATTGGAAATTTGAATTTGAAAGTCAATGCAAGTGACTAATGTATTTCATTGCAGGCGTTGTACAAGGCGATACGATCGAGGAAATTTATAGCAAAGTGAAATCAATGATTTGGTCGCAATCGGGACCAACCATTTGGGTACCATCGAAGGAATCTCTATGACCAACAGCCACAACAACATGGACACTGCCGCCTCGAGTACGTTGTCGACCTGTCTCGAGAACAACAACAACAACAGCAACAACTACAACAACATCAGCATCAACAGCAGCAGCAACAAATCAGCCGCAACAAAAAACGTCACACTGATGCACCAACGCAACGACCACGATGGCTAAGACGATGACGACGACGACGACGACGATGATAACACCAACAATCGCAGTGACAGCAACAGCAACAACAACAAGAAAATACAGCTGTCAACCCGATGTTGTTCATGTTTAGAATTGTTATTGTTTTTAGATAAACAAATAACAAGAAATAACATTTGCCGGCGTCCGTTAAGTGAGAACCAAAACAAAACAACATCTCGCAACAAACAGGCATTGCTTTTAGCCATGTTTGTTTGTTCTTGATTCCTGGTTCTTAGTTCTGAAAAGGAAGAACAAATCAACAAAATGATGAAGCGGCAGCTGTTTAGTTTAAGTTAGAACAAAATTGATAAAAAGAGGAAGAAGATAAAAACACAAACCGAAGCATATTAATCATAAGATCTACATAATATGAAACAGTAGTAGACGACGATGATGATGATGATGATGATAAGAGAAGGGAGAGAACGTTCGTTAAGCGCTAGTGTTGTTTGTTTATGTTGATGTTTATACGAGAGTTATAGCGAGTTAGTTATATTGACGCTAATATAATATATTATGGTATATTATTATATACACACGCATACATTTGCAATGCATATACATATGCGACTATATGTATATACATCTATGTATAATAGGTATATGAATCATTAAGTGCGACAAGCGTCAAATATATACTAGATACGTTGAATGATAGCAATTGAAGTTGAATCAGTTGGCGAATATATATATATATATATATATATATATATATAAGTACATATATATGGGTAAATAGACGTTGACGACGACGACGATAAGTTGGTGCATTTCTTGTTAGATGTATTGTATTTTTTTCCCCCACGCGCCTTTGCCTAATGCAACACAAACCACACGATAAGCTGCATGTATACATAATATGCACACAAAAACAAAACATACACACACACACATTTACACGTAAACATGTATGTACACAAATACTATGTAGCCTAACTAAAGAAAAGCGTCAGCAACAAACATATATATATATATATAAATATATATATATATATATGATTATGTAGAGAAAGGTATGGGAGTATGGGAGAGAGGGCAATATCATTTCTTTCAATGCAAAAAGTCATTTAACTATTTCACATACACTATATGTTAGACAGCCTAAACAAATTGTGAAAGCGTCTTGCATACGCATAATATGATCAATACAACATATTCACCCATATATATATATATATATATATATATACAAATACTTTTTTTTTTGTATTGACAGCAACAGATTAGCTAATGTTCAACAAAGAGAGAAACAAACAAACAAACAAATTTATAAATTATAGACAACGCACATAACTGCTAATTATCCATTATATTTTTTCTAATTTTCTATATTTTTTTCTAAGAAATTTAGTAAAATTCAAGTTATTCAAGTTAAATATTATGGTTTTTTTTTTTTTTGTATGTTTCACGTGTGTGTCGCCCCGCCTTTCCAAGATATTTAGAAAACGAATGAAATGTATACGATGTGCATTTATGTACATAGCTATATGTCTGCATAACATATATATGTGGAAGGAGGGCAAGTATTTGCATATTATGATTAATACTATTATTATTATTATTATTATTTTTTTTTTACTTTTACTCTCGTGTCTGTCCTTTAATTTGTAATATCCAATATTTTGTAAATTATGAAAGCTTCGATCGCTGAACAGTATCTATATGTACGTGCAGGCAATGCATACAAAATTCTTTTTCTTTCACATTGTACGCAAAATGCATTGTTTGTTGTATTTAATAAAACCAACCTAAGCGAATTATATTAATTTAAATTAAAAAAAAAAAAAACAAGAAAAAAACAAAATAAAAGCAGTAAATGTAATAAAAATAAACTACAAAAAAAAAAAAAAAAAAAAAACAAAACAAAACATTAAGAAAACAATTTTATTAAAAGCGTAAAACTTTTTAATCGATTTTCCCCATTTGAAGTGAACTTAATCAAAAAGAAAAACATAATAAAAGAGAATGTGTGAAATAGTTTAAAAAATAAACAAAAGAACATTTTGTAAAGTTGTTATAACCTGAAACACACAGACACAAATACATTTTTTTGTGAATATATATATACATACACCATATATATATATATACATATATACCCGATCGAGCCACGACTGCGAAAGTGTTGACGACGAGAGAGAGAGAGAGAGAGAGAGAGATATGAGAAATCGAGGCAGAAAATCGATATATGGCACAGATATTGACGAATCTTATGGCGAATATGGGCTGCAATTAGTGTGTAAGATAGCCAAAAAAAGAAAGGAAAGAGAAATAAATTGAAATGTTATATAAGCCTTAGTCGAATTAGCACTCCCTGATGAGCGTTAGGACTGTGTGTTTGGTATACCCGAATTCTTTATTCGTTTAACCTAACTCTATAAGTATATATATATATACCCCGATATATGTATATACATATATATATATATATAGAAGGGTGCGTATAGTACTCATATGATATTTGCATAGAAACACTTACTTTGATTACGATTAGTGCAAAGAAGACTCCACTCTCTTTAGTATGTACATATTGTACGGAATTTTTGTCTTTCAATCGATAAAACATATACATTTAATATATATTCTGCCTATCAAAAAGAAAACTAAAAAATTTTAAAAATTAAAGAAAAAAAAAACAAAAAAAAAAACACCCGCCTTGCAATCTCTTTAGTGAAGTACATACATCGCGCCTGTGTAAGCTAAATTTAACGGAAAGCAATCTAAAGTACATGAAACCTGATGGAAACGAATGGAAATTTCGAAATTGGCAAATTTTATGCATGTTCAAAGTTAGTTGATAGTTGAAATAACAGAGTATTTAGCACATAAGTATGCTATACAAATTGAAATGAATAGATATATATATATGTATGTTAAAGTGGAGGAGGATGTAGGAGGAGGTAGGAGGTAGGAGGTAGGAGATGATGTTCACATACTTATGGGGTTTTAAGCCCAACATTGCGGTAAGCGTTCTTTTCTATTAGAACATTTTTAGTGTATTTCAAAGTCAAGGTAACTGTTCCAAAGCCTTAAATGCAATTAATTAAAGCATTTACGAGTATATCCGAGTTACACACACATATATACACCCACATACATACATTCATTGCTCTACATATATATATGTCCCTCTTGAAAAACAAAACAAAACAAATGACAATTTTTGATGTAGCCTTAGAAAGTATATGCAAGAATTTACATAAGAGAAATGAAAAGAAAAGAAAAAAAAACCGAAATTTATTAAATCATACAAAATAATACCAAAAGAAAAACACATATAAATATATATATATATATATATATATATATAAATGTATATGATATGTATTAGGGCTAATACTGAAAGGCATTTAACGATCCAAAAAAAAAAAAAAACAAATGAGATTTATCGTAAATTTTGTCAGCGTATACTTAATAATTATTGTGGAAGCATTTCATCAAAATGGTGCCTTTATCAGTTATTGTTGTCGGTATTAAACAAATGAAAGTAAACCCAAGAACATATAATAAATAAATGAAGAATAAAGCTAAATGAATGAATTACACAAAATTTATATAGTTAAGTATTATTAATCCAAATTGCAGCACGTGCTATTTATAGTAAATGAAAACAATTCAAATGAAAATCTGCAGTTGCGGGCTGTGATTTCTGCTCGAACACACACAGACACACACACACACACACACAGACACATGCACACACACACACACAGACACACGCATACATAAATACGTATTAAATGCCAGCTTAAGCAGTTCGTTCGATTGTAGTTAAAGCCACTCCATACACACCCAAACTGAAAAGATTTAACATTAAATTAGCAATTTATTTAAAACTGTATATATATATATATATATATATATATATATATATATATATATATATATATATATCAATATCAAGAATATCTATATAATTGCTATCATCAGAAACATTTGTTGTTATTGTTACAGTTTTCACTTAAAAAAAAAAAAAATGAAAATAACAAAATGTATTCAAGTACAACTTATTCGATTGCCTTTTCAATTTGAATTATATGTTCTCCATTAGCTTTAAGCACACACTCACACACACACACACACACACACACACGTATGTAACTGTTAAAAACTAGCTGAAAGCTGATCCAACTGGCATTCCAATTGGACTTGCAGCTGGCATCCAATTTGTTAATTCTAATTGCATTTTCTTCGAATATTATTTTTTATTTGAGAAGCTAAAAACTATTTAGAAAAGTCTTTCGAATTGGTTTCCTTAATGTTAAATTTCTTATAAGCTGCAGCTTTGTTATACACACCTATATATATATATATATATATATATATATATATATATATATATATATATATATATATAGTTAATTCCAATTCTTATAGGATTTTCCTGTGCAGTTGCTGAAACCATTGAGACAGAGAATATATATACATATATATATATATATATATAGATTTATATATATAGTATGTAGTATGTGTACAGAGGCATTCAAGTGCTCTACGGATTAATCTAACAGTTCGCGGTCGTGGCACCAATACAAATGCACTTATATACATGCGCATACACACACACACACACACACACAGTCCACACTCACGTTTGTATTTATAAATATATACACACATACATATATGCATATATATATTTATATGTGTGTACGCATGTTATAGTTAATATTAATAAAAAGACCCAAGTCCACGCCCACACCCCCACACACAGACATATACACGCACACACACAAATAGTTGTAAAACAAAAAAAAAAAAGAAACAATTCAATTTGTGAATTCTACATGATGTATTATTTAAAAGTTCATCAAAACGATGCAACATTCGTAATAAACAAGAAATTCAATACGTAAACAATGTCTGGAATGCAATTGGGTTGCCAATTGGAGGACGGCGGCTTCCAATTGGATAAATTGATGTACTCTAGATTTTCATAATTTACTCTTTATTTTAGTCAAGTAGTGCGTGCGCCATGATACGATCCACTTTGTCTAATTGGACTGCTGAAAAGGGGGTTGGGGGTGGTGGGAAGGGGGAAGGTGGGGGTATAATTTATTATGCCTATTTGGTCGTGCGTAAATATATATCGAACTGGACGAGCGTTATGAAATAGGAGAAGGCTGTTACGGAAATTAGATAGATGAGGCGACGATCCAGATGCACTAGGCCGCAGAGCATCGGCTGCCGGCCAAGCAGCAGCAGCAGCAGCGAGAACTCTTCCAGCTGCAAGAGAAAAGTGAGAAAATGTTTGGCCAGCTCGCATCCAATTGGAATCTGATTGGGTTAGTTGGCGCACCTCTTGGGTCAGGCTTGGCGGCTGCAGCGCCGGAGTCTCGCTGAACTGGCGCACTGTGAGCGCCAGACGCGTCTGCTCCACTTTGATATACTCGCTCACCAGCGACACCAGGTACGTGTCCAGGTAGAAGCCCAGCGCGTAAATGGCGCTCACCACAATCGGAAAGGTGGCGGTGGCGCGCGAGTTGGTCGCCAGCAGATTGAAGATGTTGAACAGATTGGTCAGATTGTTGATCAGCGTGGTCAGCATCAGGCCCAGTAGCTGGAACTGATGCATCCGGAAGCTGTCCACGTGCAGGGCGTGTATCTCGGCGCAGCGCGCCCGCAGCACGTCAATCCGATCGCACAGCCGACAGCAGTAGATCATGAGCATGCCGCGGCGCAGCGGCTGGGGATGGGCGTACTGGCCCAGCCGTCTCAGTTGGCCAAGCTCGGCGCCCAGCTGCAGGTTCAGCTGGCGGAAGTACTTCAGCACACAGCTGTTCATGTAGTAGAAGTAGTCGGCCATGTTCTCCGTGTAGTTCCACAGCACGAAGGAGTAGATGGCGAACTGGACGCGCAGCCGGCTGCCGGGCGCTGACTCTGAATCGATGCGGCCAATGGCAAAGATGCCGCACACCTGGGCAACCATCATGATATTAATCAGCGCGAACTTCAGGTACATGAACAGCTCGAAGTTGCGCTTGGGCCAGCTGGGCCCTCGGCAGTTGGCAGCGAAGGCCGCGTGGAGCTCAGCGCGCCGCAGCGAGCAGCGCTGATTGAGCGCGCTAAACTGAAAGGTGTTCGCCATGTAGCTGACAACCACAGTGGCGTACTTGATGAAGGTGTTCGCGAAGCCCACGTACAGCACCAGCTGCATGCGGCGGTCCTCCGCGGCCATGAGCTGGCGGTAATTGTAGCCAAAGTAGGTGGGCAGCACCACTATCAGGAGCAGGCTGAGCACGTGGCTGTAGGCAATGAGCAGCGACTTGAGCTGCGCCCGCATCGGCCGCTGCGGCACGTAGTCTATAATCACCTGGCCACAGAGGCTCGCATAGACGTGGCCATAGCTGAAGAACTTCAGCTCGTGCCGCTCCCAGAAACTTTTCGACTCGCACATGCCTCACGCTCGGCCAGTTGCAGCCGGACTGAGCTCGGACTCATTTGTTTTTTGTGGCACAGTGCGGCATGTGGCATGTGGCATGTGGCATGCAACATGTCGCCAGTACCTAGCAGATTATCTTAGAAGCGAATACAGCCAGCACTCAAACTTACTGTAAGTGTCTCACTCACTATATCAATACCAATATCGTCTATCAATACCAATATCGTATATTAATGCCAATATCGTATATTAATGCCAATATCGTACATAAATACCAATATCGTATATCAATACCAATATCTTATATCATTACCAATATCGTATATCAATACCAATATCTTATATCATTACCAATATCGTATATCAATACCAATATCGTACATCAATATCAATATCGTATATATCAATATCGTATATCAATATCAATATCGTATATCATTGTCAAATAGATTTGATATCCATTTTTATTTTACGATATTCGTTTCGCATCTAATCGCTTCTAATAAGTGTTTAAGATATTCATTTTCATAGTCATATATATCGTATATAATCTATGCATATTTCTAAATGACAGTAGAGAGTATATATATTCTGGATCAGGCTAACAAGCTAAGTGGATGCTCATGTCCATCATGTGCATGTCTCTCTGCCTGACTGTTAATCTGTCTGTCTGTCTGTCCGCTCGTTCCTCTGTCTCTCCATCTGTCCGACGTTCTGTCTATCTATCTCGTAAACTACCAAAGCTAAAGACTTGACACATTAAACATATATTCCTGTATACCGTACGCATAATGTGGTAATAACTTTTTATCGATAACTATGCCCAATTCGATAATAATCGATATGTTTGCAGCCCGCGCCTAGGACTGAAAGGACTTGGCCAGCGCAATAATGGATCCAGAAGTCTGCAATATCTGAAAGAGCAAAGAATTATGGTAGCCAACATATGGAGAGCCGCCTGCGAGCTACGCACTGCTGTGAAGGTGACCAGGGAGGGCGAGAAGAAGGGCACATCCATAGTGAGCGCGCGCTGTGAGCGCATGATGAAGAGATAAATGTAGAGCCGATGCTTGGGCAAACACTGATGCCACGGGCAGTTGCCCATGACAATGGCCAGTTGAGCACTCTGCAAGTAGAGAGTGAAGAATGAAGATCGATAACACTAATTGGTTAAGCACTAACGCTCTCGGTGACCAGCGTGCCGCCGTAGCAGTAGATGAGCAGCTGGCTGAGGGCGGCCACGGTGTAGCCCACGTAAAGGAGAGTGCCCAGCCCGCTGTCGCCTATGGTCAGCAGATCGAAGATGCTGAATCCAATGACCATGCTGGCCGAGACAAAGTGGGCCAAGGTGATCGTCGCATAGCGCTGCCTGAAGAAGTGCGTCAGCTCGAAGATATCGTTCTGCCGCTTGATCAGCTTCACCAATTCCCCCTCAAAGGCGACGCCACCAATGCCGTTTATCTGGGACACATCTAACGGGCGAGGATGGAAAGGTGATTGGTTAGCGTAAGACGACGCCACATTGACTCACATCTGTACGGCCGGAACAGCATGCGAATATCCGTCTGCAGGAAATTGAAGAGCGTGGCGATGTTAACGCAGAACTCGAAGTAGAAGGCGTCACAGCCGCCGAACATGAAGATGGTCACGTAGCCCGTGTACGCAATGAACATGTAGGTGAGCGGAAAGTACGGGCCGTGGAATAGCCAATTGGGCATGCTACAACGTAAACAACGCATCAAATCTCTCAGCTATTCAGTGCACGCCTCCGCCCAACTCACGTCATGTTAAACGGCGCGCTCCAGATAATTTCATCCGTGCGTCCCTTGAGGTACAGCAGCAGCACAACCAGCAGGGGCTTCAGATTGTACATGGTGGAGGTGAAGAAGCCGGCGGAGACTGGCCAAAAGTTGAAGCGACAGGTCATCAGCAGGTGATGGTGCATCACCTGTTTCTTGACGGGATTCTGGCCGCCTAAGGGGAACAGCATGTTGCGCTGCTTCGTCAGCACGTAGAGCAAGTCCTGGCGAAAGCGCAGCATGAAGAACATTTTGAGCAAGGTGACCGCCGAGGTGCCGGCCGGACAGAATGTCTCCAAGGCGAGCGTAATCTCACCATTGCAAGCAAACCCGTAGCCCGCATGCAGCTCGGTGATCACTCCAATGGCCAACACCACAAAATTGATGATGGCGCGCCGATGCAGCTGCTCTGGCCAGTAACCCATGAGGTTCAAGCAGAGACGCGGCACGGCGTAAAAATATACGCCCAGTGGCTGATTGCCGTACAGGAAGCGGAAGCTCAAGCCATTACCCATGGCTGCAACGCGTCTTGTGTTTTGGCCAAGGTGCGCGCTTTGCTTTTTATAGACTCTGTTGGCCACTTGATAATTGGGTTGTTGTGCAAGCAATTAGGTAACTTTGGCGTTCAGCTTTCAATGTGCAAGTTTTTGCACAAGGCCACGCCCAAGATAATGCGTCCCTGGCAGCACTGGGCCATTCCGCGCCCATTATTTCTAAATTTAATATTCGTCCATAACTAGCGTTTCTATGTAGTCCACTCATAGAATACCTGCTCGACCCAGATCTAAGCGCCATAGCGTGAAGCAAATTGTATTTTCCGCCTAGAATTTAAAATCTCATTTAGTAGCTGGAAATATGAAAGTAAATTAGTTCTGGGCTAAGAGTGAGCTTCTTAGGATTATGGCTGGAGCTTATTTCCATTCATTAGTCACTCACGCAGGTGGATGCCAATAGAGGTGGTAGAAAACCCTACGGTTTTGGGTCTGTACAACTATTTTAATCTATGGCATACTTTAAGGCACTTCATCAGCATGAGTGAAGACTTCGCTCGAAGCTTACTTGGAGGTTCTGGCTCTTAAGGTTTACCTTATGCGTTTATAGATCGACTCGTTCTGACCAAGAATATATATAGCTTATGATGTATGTCAAATGTCTTTTCTTCTATAGAATATAATATTTTATATATATATATTTTTTTATATTTCATACCTAAATTCTAATTTTCAGTGGATTCCTGGTTAATTTATATAAATAAAAAAATGTATTTTTAAATAATTTGAAAAATAAATAAATAATAAATTTTAAATCTGTATTTTATACTGATTAAAAATCACTATCTATTTTAGACCTAAATTCTCATTTTCAGTGGACATTAGATATCATTCTAAAAATAAAAATGTTTATTTATTAAATAATTATTTAATATATATAATACTATATATATATATATGTATATATATATATATATCTTTTTAAACAATATAGTGTAAAAATAAAAAAAAAATAATTATTTAAGAAATAAAAATTGTAATTCTTTTAAATAAATAAAAAAATAAAAATAATATTCTCAATATTTAACAATAAAAAAGCCTTAATAAAAATTCTTATCTCACGATCAGTTCACAGAGATTAGCAGGCGGCGACTCCTAGCCGAATGAGGGGGACGGTGCGGACTGAGGGAACTGAGGGGACTGAGAGGACTGTTCGAGGTGTTATTCAATAAGCAAATGTGCGATAATCTAAATGGCAGCCAAGCAAGAGTTACATAAACAATCAACTAGAAAATTGGTCCGTTTTGATGGGCTCGACTTTTGCTTTCGCCCGATTGTTCAGAATTATTGCAGTATTTTTGCAAATTGAATCAACGCTAATTGGCTGCTCAGAAATTGTTCTATTTTGCAGTTATTACTAAATCGCAGCTAGCTGGCAGCTGGGGCAGCTGGGGCAGCTGGGTCAACTGGGGCAACTGAGCTTTGCCTTTGCCTTTGCCTTTGGCTTTGGCTCTGGGTCTGGCACTGGCACTGGCACTGGCACTGAAACTAGCACCTGACCGCACCGCTTGCAGCGACAACAACAACAACACAGTGAACACTCACACGCAATCCAATTAGAACAAATTGAGGCAAGCTGTGGAGCCAATTGAGTACGGCGCATGATGGTGACTGGCATTGTTTCAGGTGTTTAGAATGGGAGGACTGTCAACTGGTGCTGTTGCTGCCGCTGCTGCTGCACCAACTGGACAATGGCATCACACCACCAGGCACCACCAGCAGATCACGAGATCAAGCCTTTGTTTATATATATATATATATATATATATATATATATATATATATTTTTTCTTTTTTTTTATATGGATTATTTGCGCCTTTGACTGACTCGCCGTCGTCATTATTATTATTATTATTAGTGCTGGTGGTTAAATTCTGGCTGCGGCGTGGGATATGCTAGTTGAGTGCTGTCACCGCATTGCACATGACCATTAGATAAGTTTATTATAGAATAAATACGCGTTGAGCCCGCTCATAAAGAAGTTGAGCAATTTCAGCTATTTAAAGCATAAATTGTTTAATAGAGTTTGGCGCGACAATTGCCGGGGGGCTGACATAACAATGGATTCACTTCTTAGATATACCCTGTAATAATGGAAATTTGGGAGAGAGCGATGAGAGGGAGATAGAGAGAGGGAGAGGGGAAAGTGACAGATAGAGAGTGGGGGGATAGAGAGAGAGAGTGTGAATAAAAAGAGATAGAGGGAGAGAAATTTGTAGATATAAAGAGAGAAAGAGAGAGAGGCAGTTAGAGAGATTGAGAGAGAGAGAGAGAGAGAGAGAGGGACTAAAACATAGAACGAGCTAGATAGATAAAAAAATATATAGAGAGAAAGAGAGAGACCGAGAGAGAGACAAAATATCGAAAGACAAAAATAGAGATAGCGGGACAATAGAGAGGCTACAGCGATAGAGGATGGAGACAGGAGACAGAGAGAACCATAGGGAGAGAGAGAAGAGACTGATACAAGTATAGAGAGAGAGAGACACATTGAAAAAAAAAACAGATAAAGATAGTTGAAAGAGACATGACTACATCAATCTATATAGAGATTATTAGCCATAGATTTATTCATATAGAATAAAAATCTAGTTAGTTTCAGCATGTAATTATAATATTTGCATATAATACAAAAATGTCTAACATTTCCTACAGTTCGCTCGATAAGTTTCTCACTTGAGTTCAGTTCAGTCAAGCATATCTCCAAGTCGAATCTTAGTGGTAAAACAAACTCAATTACTTTTAAATTGCTTTAGTTCCACGCAGTCCTTCAATACGAATTTCGTTGTAGACATATGACTGCGAGTGCCCAGATAAGCCCATATACATATATATGCGAGTTCAAAGAATCGATTTTTATGTGCCTGATAGCAAAGGAAAAGTTTCTGCCCAAGTTCGTGTGCCAAAAGACATACATACGTTGGTCTAATTTCTGCACACACATATGTCTATGTGTATATACATCATATATATATATATATATATATATATATATATATATATATATATATATATATATATATATCAATTGTAGTTGGTTATATAATTTGTGGAAAATACGCATTCACTGATCATTGTCGCGCGCATGCGACTGGTCGGCCCCTGACATAAATTGCCATTTGATGAATAACAATTAAGCATTAATTAATTAATAATTAGAACACTTTGTGTTTTTTTTTTTTTTATTATTATTATTTGCGATCTCAATTGCTGTGCGTTTCGAAAAAAAAAAATTAAATAAAATAAAAAAAAAGCAAAGAGACGAAACAACAATCGCGAACCGTCGCCATTATCGTAAATCATGTATTTGGCACTCATAAAGTACGCACTGCGCTAGACCTCTTCAAATTGCCTCCCCCAATTACTCATACGCCGCGTGGGATCGCGCCTACCTCAGCTGCCTTCACCTACATAAACATTGAAATTCGTGTGTGCTGCCACCGGCGCTGGCGCTGGCGCTGGTGCTGGTGCTGGTGCGCGACCTTATCAGCCAGCAGAGCTCTTATCATATGGCCACCAGCACCGATCCCGTTATCGGGAACAGCTTCGTGCAGAAGAATTGGCATTGGGCACTGCAGCCAGTGCTAAGCGCTATCAGAGATCAAAGTTTGCGGCCGGGTTTATGGCCACACAGCTGAGAGGGCCAAAAGACGCGCCAAACACCTCGTATAAATTGCCAGACACAAATGCCGATGGACGCATGCGCGATTCACGTGAACCGCGCGCCGTCGTCCGTTCAACGATCAACTGGAACGTGAGCGTGGAACAAGGAACGGCAAGTGTGAAACGGGGCAGGCGTGCAACGGCCGACGGCCGACGGCCGACGGGGAGCGAGCAACGAGTAACGAGGAACGGGAAACGAGCAACAACTGCTGGCGGTCGGCAATCGATCAATAGAAAAATAATTTACACTTGCTATCTCTTTCCAACTGCATACATACACTGCAAGAAAATTGTGCTATAATTAGTAGGCGTTTCTTACATTATTTACGAATGTAAATATTAATTTTATTTTAATATTTATTATTTAAGTTTAAGAATTTGTTATATCTAAAATATATATATATATATATATATACATATATTTTTTTTTTATTTATATATTTGCAGTATTTATGTTTAAATTAGAAAAATGTTAATTTTTTTTAAATTTATTTTTTGATTGAGCTGAAAATCTACTTCATTTATTATTTTAATTTATTTAATGAAAAGTGAAAAAAATTGTTGACCTTTTTTTTAAGTTTTTTAAGAAACAAAATGAGGGAAATTTTAACTTCTCCTGGCCTAAAAACTTTCTTCATTTATTATCTAATATTAATTACATTTTAAATTATTTAAAATAAATAATTTAAATATTTAAAAACATTTTCGGTCTTTCATAAAATCTAAAATATTAGAGAAGTTTCAACTTTTTTAGTTTTTTAGTTTTTTTTTTCAATGAGTTAATTTGTTGGCCACAACAACTGGTTTGGAGTAATTTCGATTAATTTTCGAGCAGTGTATTTGTGTGTATGTTAATTGTTCATTAAGAGTTTAAATAAAATTAAGTATTTTTATATCGGACAATCGTCCAGTCGTCTGGCTGACTTTATTTGTGCTTATTTTTAGATTGCCTGACAAACGCTGTTCCTACGGCTTTACTTCCAGATTAATTTGTATGGCAAACGACGCGTGTAAAAACGATCACAAAATTTTATGTTTGACCTTAAAGCATTTGTTGAACTGTATGAGAATGAGAGATAGATAGAGAGAGATAGAGAGAGAGAGAGAGGTAAGATCCACAACTGAGCTAGAGAGAGAGATACGCTCAGAGACACAGTTCCAGAAAGTCAGCAAGAGAGAGATAGAGAGAGAGAGAGAAACAGAACTATCTGCTCACGTAATTCGAACTTATCTCTCTCTCTTTCTTTCTTTCTAAACTTTGTAAGCTGAGTGACCTTTGTTATCGCTCTCCGCCAAATCCAGTTGACCCACCGTCAATATGCCATATCTCAGCCAGTCTTCGCTGTAAATATGTCTTCGATAATTGGCCTTGGCAAACGATTGACTGTAGCCGAAAGTTCTTAAGATAAGCCACAGATCGTATACCCCAATAGGTCCATATAAATATGCATGTTCATGTGTATTTAATGTGCACAAACATAGATATGCACAAGGCAGACAATTAAGCAAACAGCGCCAAACTCAATGTGCGAGAATCTTGAATGGGTAATTAGCACATGTTGGTGTCTGTGTGTGCTTTTGCTAAGACGTCATATACAGTATAATCAAGAAGAGCCGAACATCGCAGCGCCGCATCAGTAGTGGCCCACGTCCGCAGTCAGCCAACAAACGGGTATATAAGCTGATCAATCGCCGCTGGAAGTGCGCAGTTCGACAAGAACGTCTCTAAATCCTAAGCGCTTTCCCCAGATAGCCTAAAACACACAAATCGAACTCAAGTGCTCAAACGCCACATGCAGTCCGGCGAAACAGTTTAACGGACACGACACGGATTTGCGGCCAAAAGTCAAGAGAGCGTCAAGATCGCAATCGCAAAAGTCTGGACGTGCGTGAAAAAAAAAACACACACACAAAAAAAAAAAAACAGTAAAAGAACTACAACAAAATAATACTTAAATCGACTTTTAAATACGTAATTTTGGTTCAATTAAGAACGGCGTGAGATAAGGAAGAAAAACGTCGACGGATATCATAAAGGCTTATGCAATATGCATTCATCGTAAGTTGGAAAACTTCTATAAATAGCAACATATAAACGGGCATAACTTGGCTAACATATACATATACATATACATATATATATATACATATACATATATATATATATATATATATATATATATATATATATATATATATATATATATATATATACATATATAGATATATACATACTAAAATTGATTAGATTTTTTTTTTGTGGCATTTATTAGATTAAAATTTTTTTTTTTTCGAAATTGCTATAAAGTCCATAGGCTTATCTTTTTATCAAAGATTTAATCAAACAATACAAATTAGATTCAGATGAAACTGAAACAAAATTCCAAGTTCGGGCTGTAGTTCCACTTCTAGTGGTGCTGCTTCTGCTGCTCAGATAATATATATGTATATGTATATGTATATGCATATGTATGTCTATATCCATTATATAGTGCTCTCATTTCAAATCGCATGATCTTTCAAATATTTTCGCATTCTCCAATAAAACACATACAAAGCTATGCATATATCTATTCATTATACTGTTTTCTCATTTCATTGCCAATGATCTGCCAGAGAGTTTCCTATATAGTATAGTATATATTATACTATAGTCAGACTATGGCAACAACACGCCAAAAAAATAAATAAAATAAAGAAAGAATTATAGCTCGCCATATAGCTACACAGATTAATCAGACTAATCAAGCCCAAAGATAATCATACAGATTTAGATAATCAAACCTAAATGGGAGAGCGCTCGTTGATTGTTTTTATCTAGCCATGGGTGAGCCTCTCAGGCTCCCACTGCGCGTAGGGGCTGTCATACACAGATGCGAGTGCCTCGGTGTGTGTGGCCGACATCAGCCGATAACAATGACGTTGCATATGGCAAAAACACAAAGTTGACGCTCTGCTGTTATGTATGCCAGCATCGGCAAATGCAAGTGATATAATCTAAACGATAGCCAGAGCAGCTGGAATAATTAATCACTTTGCGAGCGATTAGCATATGCCGAAGGCATATATGGACAAAGAGAGAATTGTGAGCGTGATTCATTGGGAATCTGGCCAGCAGCCTAGGCAAAGGCAGCGTCATGCCAGAATGTATGCTAAATTAATAAAGTGTTAAATAATTCGTAATACACGCATTTATCGAGCTCTTATCAAGAGCAGCAGCAGCAGCAGCAGCAACACTGGTTTGATCGTAAATCAAAATACGTGTAGTATATCGTAAATGTTAAGTGATCGTATCGCTGATGACACGTGCTCACCTCTAGGCGGCACCGGGACTTTTTGTTTTTTTTTTTTGCCGTTGCTCGCGTCGATCATGCAGCCGCTCAAAGAGGAAGAACTAACGAGCTGAGGCACATGCGCTGGCCGGCAGCGTGTAGAAAGCAGCGCAGCGGCAGCGGCAGCGACAGCGCCAGGGGCAGAGAAGTTGACGCTGGGTTGTGGGCGCATTGCGACCTCTGTCGGCGCGTCGCTGCCGCTACGTTGACGACGTCAACAGCGCTTGCTTTTGTTTTTATTATTAATATTGAATACGGTTGTTGTTGTTGTTGTTGCTGCTGCTGCTGCTGCTGCTGCTGCTGCTGCTGCTGCTGCTGCTGTCCGCTCAGCTTGTTGTAAGTAGTAGCAGTAATAACAATGTTATTGCTGCGCTCGTTTGGATTTTAGTTTGTCGTTATAAATTGAGTTGGAATAACGCATTCCAGCTTAGTCGTGTTCCAGTAACGTTTACGCGCGCAGCACACAAATTTCACTAGAGCAAAGCAATCCCAATCGAATATCCTGAAACAGTTTCAAAACAAAAAACAAAAAAAACAGCAATAAACAGGTGCTTATCGAGTGCTAGTTGGAAGGTCGTGCAGCAAGGCTAACTGTTTTTTTTTTTTTTTTAAATTATCATTTCACTTTCACACACACGCACACGCACACGCACACGCACACTACCACAATCCTTCCACGCACACACATTAACACCATCAGTATGTCTGCTAGAATTCTGGAAGACTCGCCCAATGCGCGCATCAACAAGACCATCTTGGACCGTTATCTGGCACTGCCGCTCGAGGATAATATCGTGCAGGCCACCTACGTGTGGATCGACGGCACCGGCGAGGATCTGCGCTGCAAGGATCGCACACTCGACTTCATACCGTCGAGCCCCAAGGGTAAGTGGACTAGCCTAAGCCCCATCGAACCAGCAGCGACCTAGACACTGCCAACTGGCTGGCCCTGCTCTCCCAGGCCTAATCTAATCATCTGCCACAGACTCTTGAGTACCTGTCAGCTTGTCAGCCAGGCGACAGCTCGTTATATCAGCTGCACTGCTGTTCGAAAGCTGAGTTGATTCCGCGTAGAAATTCAATCAGCGCAAATCCCATTCACAATTTCTAGCATCGATTCTAATTAAAGTAAATTACATTCACAATTGGAAGACGCAAGCCAAACAGTGCAATGTCCATAAGAAATTCCAATCCAAGCAGTGCAGTGCCATAAGAAATTCCAATCAAAGCAGTGCAATTCGCATAATAAATTCCAATCGAAGCAGTGCAATGCCCATTCACAATTTCAAGCTGATTGCAGTTGGAATCAGATTCGATGTTCTGCGGCTGCTTTGGCCTTGACACGCGCCGGACGACGTCAGACGTCTGCGAAATGTTTATAGACTATGAATTTATAAAAAAAAAAAAATTAAACTCTACATATATAATAATGATTTTAGTACAGACATTTTGATAATGCGATGCCGTTCATAAAGGCGTACAACTTAAAAGGGGTTTCACGCTGATAATTGATTACGTTTTAATGTATTTGCCGAGCAGTCACAGCTTTATAGACATATATAAACTATATGTGGGTAATTAGACAAGGCACGTGTTCGGCCCCAGAAACGGCGGAGCCAAATCGAAACAAGTCAAAACTGATTTTTGAGTGTTTATATAGAGATGATGTATGTACATACATATATGGGCCACGCGACGTATGCGCAATATCCGCGCTTTGTTTGGACAGGTCAAACAAAAGCAAGTGCAAATCATGTCAACTCGGAAGTGAAGCCATGATGATGACGATGATAATGACAGTAATAAAAATAATGATATTAATAATAATAATAATGATAATACTAATAAGAATGGTAATGGTAATGATAACAATAATAATAATAAGAATAATAATTTATAATAATGATGATAATAATGACAGCTTTCCTATTACCATCCACTATGAGAGCGCTTTGGCCAGGCATGTAGTGAGCTTTTCTTTGTGTTTAATGTTTTGTTTATCTAACTTTTATGCAAATAATATCAAATAGTATTTCTCCCTCTTCTGCTGCTGCTGTGTGCTTTGCACTCAAATTTGCACAATTACTAATTAAGAATCTCGACTGATAACTGTGCACATGCAGAGAGAGAGAGAGACATATATATATACGTATATATATATATATATACTATATACATATATATGCAATTTCGAAAAAAACAGCTAGATTTGAGATGCAGACAGATAGGTGTGAAATATGCCAACACGTTTGCACAGCGAAAAGCCAGGCGACATCTGGGGCCACTGAGGCGTATGCTTAATATTATTGCCACAACGCACGCTGGCGGCGCGTGCCCGAACAGCTAGCAGAAGACCAGGCAAACGCACGCTCTCTCCATATATCTATATCTATATCTACATATACATAAACACATTTATATATATATATATATATATATATATTTATATATATAGATATAATTTAGCTGCGATTCACTTGGCCAACAAACAATTGGCCGAGTCAATTGAAATGCGCGAATTGATGATAGAAAATTAAGTTGATTAATTATGCATTGGCTGGCGGGCATTAGCTAAACTACTTGCATGTCCAATTTGTGTGCAGGCAAATTGGCCTAAAGTGCATAGCAAATAACGCGCCCTCATTTGCCCTTATCCTTGGCGCGTCACTTGACATTCGCTGCGAGCTTAAGCTGTTTATCTAGTCAATGGCGTCCGGCATGCCCCCGGCCCATGGCACTGGCCGGCCATATCGTATCATATCGTATGTGGCGGCAGTGGGCTGCGTGGGTGCTCCCCAACAGCGAGCGTGAGGCACGAGATTGTAAATGAACACGTCGGTCCAAGGTAACAGCTGACGCTGTACCTGCTGCTGCCGTTGCTACTACAGTAACTTCTAATTATAGAAATAATTTTCTATAAGCCAACTTGGAGCAACATTTTCCCCTCTATCTCTCTCTCTCTCTACCTAACTTGATTATATTAAATTTGTTTTTTTTTTTATAAAGAAAGAAGAAAAACTTTTGATATTAAAATAATTCAAACAATTAGAAACAGACAGCACGAAATGCCGCTAGAGATGGGCGCGTGACACGAGCATTTAGTTTGGAATGCAGGCAATTAAAAATGTTTCTATATTATCTAAAATAGACTAGATAGATATATATACTGAATCTATACAGGATGCATTTTAAAGATTTTTTTTTTTACATTAAAAAAAAAAAATTTTTTGTATATAAAGTTTGGTGTCCTTCGTAAATAATGAATATATTTCTTATCACTCGAACTATAGTCATATACATGATTTTTCATTGAACTTTGTTTTTATATTCTTAAAATAAAACAAACATATCAGGAAGTTTATTTTTTAAATAATTGAAAAAAAGCTTTTAATAAAATCTTGCTAAAAATTGATCATTAAGACCAAGAGCTTATAGTGAACTACGTCTGGTACATCAAATTTAATTTAATCATCCGATTTCTTGGTATAAATTAATATCTCTCATATATAAAAGATATATGATCTATTCACGAAAATAGTGCACATAATTCAATAGTGTCGCAACTGACAGTTGTTATCCTATTATAGTGATATACGCTATATATATAGAGATATAGGATAATCGCTCTACTTTAGTCGTGTCACGACCTGTCACGCGCCTAACTCAGCCTCAACTCAGGTTACATGCGACATGCAATGCAAGCCAGCAGCACTTGTTTGACAGGTTCACAATAGACAGAGATGATGAACTGGGTTGGGTATTCCAGTTGCTGTTGTTGTGGTTGGCCGCTTGTCAGGGAGCGGGCGGGGTAAGGCCGTGTGATCAAGTGCGCAATAGCTAATTTGTAGCACTCGCGCTTGCCGATTAAATATTCAGCTGTATTCTATTATAGGATATACGATATGCAGCGCCATATTATATAGAATAATGCTGGCTGACAGATGTGTGCAGGAAATGCCACTGTTTCTTGCCAATTAACGCCTAATTATGTGGAGTATCGGATGGCGGGTGGTGCCAATTGACAGTGATGAGGCCAGCAGTGATGAGGTTAGCCACTGGGCTGATAGTTCTTCCTTCCTCTCATTGCAGAGTTACCCGTGTGGAACTACGATGGCAGCTCGTGCTATCAGGCGGAGGGCTGCAACTCGGACACCTATCTGTATCCGGTAGCCATCTACAAGGATCCGTTCAGACGCGGCAACAACATCCTGGTCATGTGCGACACCTACAAGTTCGACGGCACTCCGACGGCGACGAACAAGCGCAAGAGCTGCCTGGAGGTCGTCAACAAGTGCACGGACGAACAGCCCTGGTTTGGCATCGAGCAGGAGTACACGTTCCTCGACTTCGATGGCCATCCGCTAGGCTGGCCCAAGAACGGTTTCCCCGGACCCCAGGGTCCCTACTATTGCGGCGTGGGCGCCAACAAGGTGAGTTGCCCCTTGGGAGCAATTGAAACTGTTTTGGGCTTAGCTCAACCATAACCCTATGTCGTCCGCCAGGTCTATGCCCGCGACATTGTGGATGCGCATTATCGCGCCTGTCTGTATGCTGGCGTCAAGGTGTCCGGCACCAATGCGGAGGTGATGCCCGCCCAATGGGAATTCCAGGTGGGACCCTGCCTGGGCATTTCGATCGGCGATGACCTGTGGATGTCGCGTTTCCTCTTGCATCGCATCTCCGAGGAGTTTGGCGTAAGTACTCCATCATCATCAATTCGTTATCTGGCTATAGCTTCGGGTGTTGGTTTAGATTGTCGCCACTCTGGACCCCAAGCCCATGCCGGGTGACTGGAATGGCGCGGGCGCACATACCAACGTGTCCACCAAGGTGATGCGCGAGGATGGCGGCATACGGGAGATTGAGAAGGCCGTGGCCAAGCTATCCAAGTGCCATGAGCGTCACATTCGTGCCTACGATCCCAAGCAGGGCCAGGACAATGCTCGTCGTCTGACCGGCAAGCACGAGACGAGTTCGATCAACGATTTCAGTGCCGGCGTGGCCAACCGTGGCTGCAGCATACGCATTCCGCGCGGCGTCAACGACGACGGCAAGGGCTACTTCGAGGATCGTCGCCCCAGCTCCAACTGCGATCCCTACTCCGTCGTGGAGGCCATATTGCGCACCATCTGCCTGGACGAGTAGAGCACCAGCTGCACTCCGGCACACTTTATAGCTTGACCTGGACCCGGACCCGCCCACAAACCACGGCGGAGTAACCATAGACGTAGCCATACACAATCAAAACTATATACTATATAATATGTATAACCAACGTAGCTTTTCTTTTTTTTTTTGTCGACTTCTAAATGAACTAGCATCTAAGCAGCTGTTAAAGATAACTATTTTTTTTTGGTTTTTTTTTTGTAATTGTTGAGCATTGCTGTTAGGTTATAGACGTTAACGGAACACGTTGAGGAAGAAGAAGGAGAAGAAAAAGTAGTTTTAAAGCTGTGCGTCGATCGATCAACTGTTGCCTGTTCTAGGGCCCGCAACATTACCAAGTATACCCAACACACACCCACCAAGCCCCCAGACCAGACGGTGAATACACCGAAAGAGATGGAGAAGACGAAGACGAAGAGGAAGAGGAACAGAAGTCAACGGGGAAATATGCATAACTATTAATGATATTATTTTAACATTAAACACAAATACACACATACATATATACGCATACAAAGCCACACAATACATACATGAATAAATACACAAATACATACACACATACATATACTCCTTAGTTAAGTAAAATGCACGAAAAAAATTTATATATTTGCCTTTTTATTGAAGGGATCTTGAGGGCAATATTACTGATATATTGAAATAATATTTTGAATGGAAAAACATCAACAACTGGAAGATAAGAATCCTCTACTCTATTGGAGATATGCAGGTTCTACGGCTGTCGCATTCAGACGGACGGACAGGCAGACAGGCACGTGGGTAGATCGACTCAACTCGACTCAACTCGCCAACCAAATCAAGCCAATAAAAAAATGCGCATAAGAATGGGGAGTTTCAAATGCAAGCTAGTAGATAATATCCTTATAAGCATCCATAAGCCCAAGCCAACAAATAACTGAATAACAGCAAAGAGAATTAAATTTGATTTTTCTACCATTTTATTTACTCGTATTTGTATATTCATGTGATTTATACTAAAATGTATACGCATCGTCTGTTCTTTGAGTTATTATATATGTATATATAGTATATATACATACATATATATATGTATATAGTATATTTAGTGTTAGGTTTTGTAAATTGTGTATTACGAAGTGTTTGCATTTGTTGTTTGAACAACGGTCCACAATATCTTTGATTAGTTATATAGCATATAGCATATAGTATATATATATATAAATATATATATATATTTACCACGGCATCTATGCACATAATATGTTTGTTTGTAGTTATGTAAACGAGTACTAAATGTCTTCAACTTTATTCGGTATTTTTTATGTTTTGTTTTTTTTTCGTTTTTCTCGTTTTTTTTATAAATTTTGGAACAATTACAACACAATTTTTCAATAGTATTCAACTACAAATGTAATTATCATTTATGTTTACTTAAAGAAACATTTTCATTAATTCAAAATTTCACTGCTTAAACGTAGATATTTATTTTTCTCAGTGTGTTGTGTGTGTATGTCGTGTGTGTGTGTGTGAACATGTGTCTCAAGTAACAATAAACAAAACAAAAAATCAAAATTTATCAAAATAAAATATAGACTTAAAAACAGGGGAAATCAATTGTAGTCTGAACATTGTCAATTTTATAAATGGAAGCTGATTTATTCATATAATTAGTATTGTATTTTCTTTATTATATATAAATATATTTTATATACCATATGTACACATATATACATAAATATATATGCGTTCACTGCGCTTGCAAATTAACATTTTGATTAGCTCATTTCAATAAAATTGCACTGAAAAAAACAAGTTCAGCCAAGTTAAAGTTAACAGCTACTTGAAGGTAACTAACAGTGACACTGTTAAGTGTTACAGTCTTTGAATGCTAACATGCGTATGTTAATGTTAACACTGACTGACTGATAAAACGTGATCGGCTGCCAAACATTTAGCAGGCAGTTTTAACTAATAAAAATAGGTAAATTCATTGCACAAAATATAAAACAATTAGAATGCGTAGCTTAAGGCAGTTTATTAAACATATATATATATATACATACATATGGTATATATATGTTTTACAGATATGTTTGTCCTTTATTTATTATTTTATTTTTGTTTTAATTAATGTTGTTTTGCTTTCTATGTGAGCTTGGTGTAAAATTCTTTGTGTCAAATACAATTTGAGTTGTAGTTAAAGTTAAAGTTAAAGTAAAAGCAAAAGCCAAACTTAGTTACAAACGATATATTACGTAAATTAACAGATCATACACATATTGATTGAATGTACGATAGTAATCAAAATATATATATGTATAATTATTGTGCGCAATTAACTAATACGTTAAGTTACTGTCGAGATTTAGTTGAATATACATACTCAACGAAACATTCACTAAAATGTTGTCCAACAGGGAAAGATAGAAGAGAACAGGAGCTGTTTGGGAATGTGCATAACGAAGCAAGTCCGACCGAAGCCGGTGAAATGCAAATGGAATTTGAATTTGAGAATATTTAATACTGATGCATTGCTGCAGCACTGTATAAGGAACTTTACAGGACAAATTAGAATGATATGAAATATATTAAGACTCTTTTGCTTTGCTTTGTGAAATTTTCTAGTTTGGCACCAAATTTTGTGGCATGAGCACTAACCATACAACACATATGTGTTGTATGGTTAGTGGCATTAGCAAGTTAAAGTAACCATTGAAAAGTTCTTGACTTTAACAGAGTTTGAGAGAGGGAGAGAGAGAGGGGAGAGAGTGAAATACAATTGGCACAACATCTTAATAATGTCTATGTTTAGCTGTATGTATACTGATAGCATATTTGTGACACTCAGTTTAACGTTAACTAGAACCACTAACCATACTACACATAGACACGCCACCTGAGCTCTGACGCCCCATCGCCGAATTCGCTTCACTTTTAAGTTCGAGCAACGAACATATGTGACGGCGAAATCATTGCGCTGCGAGCGTTCGTTCAGCATATGTTGTATATGGTTAGTGCTAGGACTATGTATATAAGTTGATGTATGTATATTTATATGGTCTTGTCATGAAGTGCAAATCAATGGAAGCGCGTTTGCTGCATAAGAATACAATTCGGTAAATTACATAAAATATATGACTTTAGTGTACAATGTTTAACAAAAATGAAAAAAATAAAACTATATATAAAACACACAAATTAAAAAAAAAAAATGTTTAAAAAACAATGCTTAGAAATTAGTAAAAAAAAAAAAATATATGTATATATATATATTCGAATATATATATATTTATATAAAATTGAATTAATTATTGCACTTGGAAAACAGCTCGAACTTAAATACACATATTCATATAATTATCTTTTTTTTTTTTTTAATTTTTTTTCTTGTTTTGTAAGTTTGACTCGCTGCTAAAAATCGTTGGATCGCAGATCCATTTGAGTTGCAGCTGTACGTAAGTAATTGATGCGCTTTATACATATATCAATATCAATATATATTCTTTGCATAGATATATCGTGTCGTGTGTGTGTGTGTGTGTTTATGTTTGTATGCATTTGTGTGCATATCGACTACATCGTTAAATGGGATTAACCGAATATCGTATTTGGAATATCGTAAGTTATGGGAGTCTTGCAATGCATTGCGTATCTCGAGGTTCTGGTTCAAACTATTTGAAATAGTTAAGGGTTTTTTTTTTCATTTTCATTTTCATTTTCGTTTTTTGTTTGTTGTTTGAAATAACATTTTGGCAACGCTTGTTACATGTTTGAACATTATTAAAAACTTTCTTGGGATGATTTTCGCACTTCGTTATCGTAAAAGTTTATCTATAAATTGTTTAGGTTTGCTTGTTAAATATTTGTAGAATAGAATACATTGGGTATTTCTATTTCTCTGTGGTATATGATAATAATATTATTATTAAAATAAGTATTATGTCAAACTTAGTTAACTACACGTTGAGGAGTTACAAATTCGTTTTAGACATGTGTGTGTGAGTGTATTAGTGTGTGTGTGTGTGTGTGTGTTTACAAAATATCAGCAATATCATTCTACAAGTATATAGGCTTAAAGAGGTAAACAATATAAAATACAAATAAAAAACTATTTCGTTCTAAACTTGGTTAAAACTCACATCATTTTATCATTTTTTTTTCTCGTTTTTCGTTTTTTCTTTCTCAATTTAAAACTTACATTAAAAGTGTTGGGTACATAAAATCCATCATTTGCTTTATATAATAATGTTTGCATATATGTTTATATATATATATATATATATATATATATATATATATATATATATATATATATATATATATATATATATATATATATATATATATATATATATATATAATATGTATATATATTGTGACAAAAAAAAAAACTATACATATCAATAAATAAATATTACTTTTCGTTTTTAACATAACAGCAAAATTACTTATATAAATACATACAATAAAATTGGAAAAGAAATAATAATCGTAATATTAATCAGAATTGTTTGAAACATATTTTATAAATAGTATTTGTTTTTTTTTCACTTCCTTTTTCATAGAATTTTAACTAATTATATTTTATTATTGACCATCGACGCACCACAGCCGAACATACATAGTTAGTTATGTATACTTTATGCAGCTGGATGCACATACATCAGCCAATAATGATTTATATTGTTATCATTCGTATATAAATATATATGTAGATATAATTGCTATTCGCATTGTGTGAGACGCCCTCAGCTCTATATATTATGTGGATAGCTCTGTGCTCCCGCGGCGCACCATGTTGAGGTCACTGAAGTCGATCTCTGTCGATTCGATGGATTGTATGGAGGCGCTGCGCAGCTTGTGGGCTGGAAATTTGCCGCGACTTTTCAGTGCCGTCAACTGCAGCAGGAAATGATGTTGGCCAAGTTAGTTTTCGACATTTATGAATATTGTTCGAGTTGTGTGCGTGCATTACGGTATACGTATTTTAGTAGTAGTAATAGTAGTAGTGCGTGTGTGAGTGTGTCTTTGTGTTAGTGGGCGTGCTTAAACATTAACTATGCTTAGTTCTACCAAATACCAGCTACAAATATATACACAAAAATCTATATACACTTGGGATTGGGGCAAGAAATATACGCAGATAAATTGAATTTAAATGAAATGAAAAATAAATAAAAAAAAATTTTTAAAAGCTTATGAGTGTGAAAATATATTTAAAAATCATTTAATTTTCATACATACAAATATTAAACGATATTTTGGTTTGAGTCTTTGCTAAGTCCAAAGCTTTGCAACTTTACGATATTGGCAAAAAAAAAAAAAAAAAAAAAAAAAAAAAAAAAAAAAAACAAGCAGTCTATTTGAACTGATAGCAATGTGATACAGTGAAACGTGGCTATGATGTCTACAGCACGCATGTTGGGTATATGTATTATAAATGAGCATATGACAGATGATCTCTTTTTATTGTAATGAAATATTGATACAGCTATTATTTAATATCATATTATAAAATTGTTTCAAGCGAACTAACAAAAAAAAAAAATATACATATTTCGAACAGTTATAACTAGTTATAAAATAAAATAAATAAAATGTTTAAATGTAAAAAAATTCACCTAGGAATAGTAGGTAAATAGAAAAATCCATGCCTACATGCAAAACAGTAAATAACAAAATAGAGAAATGATCAGAAAATCTTAGAAAAAAGATATAAAATCAAAGAGCCCATGCTTTACTCAAAAAAAAAAAAAAAGTATATAAATATAAATATATATCATATATATTTCAATAAGGGACAAGCAGCAGGCAGAGATAGAGGATCGAATTTAGTACTAAATACATGCCAAATTGGAATATGAATATGCTTGAAATACTAAATGTATTCAAAAACAATGGACAACAAAGTCTATGATCTGATTTACACTAACAGGCTTAGATCGTAACTATACAGAAATGCTAATCTATAATTGGCTAATGAGTTCGTTCTTCAACAGAGTTATAGACACCTGATTTGCACGTTTGGTCGTTTGCTGTTAAAGTGTTGAATTCGATTTGGTTTTTAACTGGAATGTGGGGTAGATGCGATGATGTTTTGCTGAGTATTTGTTTTAGTTTTTAGCATTTTGTATTCGATTAGCTTAGCTTATCCATTTCCACGGCTCAGTGTCGGGGCTGGTTATTGGCGTTGGATACTATATAGACGCAGCATTGCGTTTCGTTTAATATGTATTTATTTTTTGTTTATGTTATGGGAAAGAGATTCAAATGAGAAACATACGATATTATTATCTTCAGCAGTTCCAAAGTACCAAAAACTCAACAAAAAAAAACAGCTTTGAAAATTAAAAAAAAAAAAAAACGTGTACAAAATATAAAAGCGTTTGCCACACCAAAGCTTATGGGGCTGATAAGCAATTAGCATGAGCTGGGACACAATTCTGAATTGGCATTTTTCATTTAGTTTTTAGTTTTTTTTGCTGGGCAACAGGGCCATTTGGCCCAAATGGCCCATTTCATATGCGCTCAAAGTGCAGTGTATGTAAAACATATGCGAGTGTGTGTGTGTTTAAGTATGTACACGGGGTGAATATTAGTGTGTGAGTGTGCGTCTAGTTTGCTTGGCGCTTTGAATTGGCATTTTGATTGAATGGAGTTTGGGTGCGCGGAATATTTAAAGGCCCGAAACCGAAAATAAACAGCAAATGGTATCCAAGTAAATAGTTTTGCTGGACCCATCAGCAATACACACCTCCGCCTTCATGTCAGCCAACCTGTCCTGCAGGTCACGCACTTTATCCGAATCATCGAGATTCGAGCGCAGTTCACCCTCGGCAAGCATTTCTGAATTCTAAATGGATTGAATGGGTTAATCTCGAATGCGAGGATACCAATTTGGAGACTTACCTTTGTCTCCAATCGTGAAATCTCCTGCTTTAGTTCGGCAACCGTTTGGCTCTGTTCGGTGAACTTAATTTTGACATTCATGAGTTCATCCTTCATGCGAGATTCCAGATCCGAGTATCTAAATCAAGCCAATTAACACTCATTAATTAGTGAGTAATATTTTATATTCGAGGGAACGCACCTGTGCTGCTGCTCGCGCGCCTTGTTGGCCAATTCCTTTTCGCGAGTGACAGCAAGCTCGAGCTCCTCCTTGAGCTTCTTCTGCTCCTCGTCCTGACGCCGCAGCTGATTTGTGGAGACCTGCACCTGTGTCTCCAGCTCCATGACCTTGAGACGGAGCTCCTTCAGTTCGGTTAGCGTTTCCATTTCACGTATGCGCGTCGTCATTAGCTCCTCTTCGAGCTTCTGCGTGTGCTCCGTCGATTTGGAGTTATCGAAAAAGTTGGTCAGCAGCTTTTTGGGCGTGGAATCAACGGAGGCGGCGCTATGCTCGTTGCGCTGATTCTCGGCTAGCTGGCGCTGCCACTGGCTGCTCAGCTCCTGCACCCGCTGCTTGAGATCCTTCAGGGATAGCGAGGCCTCCGCCTCGCGTAACTTGCTAGCGATCAGCTCGTCCTGCAAATGGGCCACCGAATTGTCCGGCGTTGTTTCGCGCAGCGTCTTCTTATCCTCTTCGAGTTCCTCGATTTTCGTCTTCAGGGTTCGTATCTGATCCTCACTTTCGGCCGAGCCCTGCCGCACCTTGACCAGCTCCTCGAGCAAACAGGAGACCATCTCGTCACGCTGCTTCAATGCCTCCTCCTTCATGCACAACTCGTCAATAGACGATTGCCGCGAATTATTCTAAATGGAGAAAAGTCGAGCTATAGCAAAACTGTCACAGAATGCGCGATTCAAATTGTTCATGCATATTTAAAAGCTATCGAAAAATCGATGATAAGCGTAATTGGCCGTAGTTTATCGGTAGCTTTACAGCTCTAGTTCTATAAATGATTAAGCTTAATCTACTTGGAACTGTATATGCACAAGTAATACATGATCAAATGAGGTTAAGTGTGTTATATTTGTATTTTGTACGCACGTGAATGAACGAATTATTATTAATCAACATCTAATTACTTATCAATGAAAACGATAACAAACATGCAAGGTAATGCTACGTTATGCCAATATTGGCATGCACCTGGCATAGCCGAAGACATTACTGTGGAGGCCAGCAGTAGTACATATCTATATACACATTATATATATACACTTAAATATATAATATGTAATCTATACATTTTGGCAAGCTGAGATACTTACGCTATCGATCGAAACGTTCTGCTTGACGTTGAGCAATTTTCATTATTTAAAGCAAACGTTTTGGGTTTGGATTACCATTTGTTTTGACATATTGACATATTTGATTGATATATATATATATTTTTAAGCACCACAACCATAAGAAATAAACAGAATGGAAAAAGAAAGACAGAAATGATTAACAAACGTATATCTATCGATTCAGCAATCGTGCGATGTCGATATTTAATTTTAGCACTATTTTCTCTTCATTATTTTCAGTTTTTCAGTTTTTAGTTACAAAACAGTCGAGAATAGTGTTAAACTTTTTATTGGTCTTGTGCAACACTTACATTCTCCTGCAGTCGCAGACTGAGACCGCGGACCTCTTCGTTGGCATTCTCCAGTTGATGCGAGACCTCCAGATAGGAGCGTCGCAGCTGCATCAGCTCCGTTTGAATGGCATAGCTAAGCACAGATAAAGAACAGATTTTAGATTTTAGATATAAATATATATATAGAGTTATGCTTAAGCACCTGGTCTCCTCCTCTTCGGCACGTGAGACTTGGCCGCGCACCAGACGATCGGCCAACTCGGCACTTTCGGCCTCGAGCAGTTCGTTACGCTGCTTGAGTAGACAATTCTCTCGGCGCAGCCGTCGCAGCTCGACCATCTCCTCCTGTTCCTTTTTCTTCAAGTCTTGATACTCTTTCTCCATTTTCTTCATACGCTTCGTATTGAGCTTCTGCGCATAGGCCAAGTTGAAGAAGCCCTCCGGATCGGCCTCGACGCGACCGGGCAGCTCCTTTTGAAAGAACTTCAGCATGGCCTCCATGTCGAGGGACAGCAGCGACTCCTTGCCCGTCAAGAGCAGAGCCAGCGCCACCTTGAAAATGAACTCCATGCCCTCGCTGAGGAAGACGTCCATAATGCGACAGCTGAGGTTCACATTCAGTGTGGTCGTGTAGAGCGTTAGGAACCAGCTAGACGCGTACATGGTCGTCTGGAAGCCTTGCTGATGGAAATGTAAGTGCATGTCGGGTATTTGCTCCTGCACCAGATTCTCCAGCTGGTACATGCACAGGCCGAGCTCCGACATCGATGGCTTGAACATGTGCCGCATGCGATGCTGTTGCATGATCTGCACAAGAACCGCGAACGCCTCCTCCTCGGGCATCTGCATCAACAGCAGGCCAACAATGAAGCCCGAGCCTTGGCAATAGCCCACCTCACGATCGTGCAGCGAATACGCTTTGATCACATTGAATAGCGCCTCCTGGCCGGGACCGTCCTTCTCCTTGAAGAAGTCCACCTCCGGATAGGTGCGTGCTATATCACGACGAATCACCTTCTCACAAGCCGACGTTGCTTTAATATATTCCGCATACTGTTTCTTATCAGCATCAGCGGCACCACTCAGCTGCTGCCAGACGATGGCGCGAAAGTGATGCGGTATGCCCCGGCGTACCAGCTCGCGTACACAAGGATTTTTGCGCTTCAGCGCGCCATCCCAATCGTTCAATATGGACGCCCATGTCGTCCAGATGTCTTCCTCAGCAACCGAATTGCCACCTGAAAAAGTTATAGATATCCACATTTAATATATAACTGACAGATATATATATATATATATATATATATATATATATATATATATATATATATATATATATATATATATATATATATATATAATATATATAGATTCAAATCTTACTTGATGTCAGGCTTATTTGGCTCGTGTCCGAGTTTTTGCGACTGTGCGTTGAGTGCAGCGAGTTGAGACTTTTTGCATCGCTTTCGATTAGCTTATTGGCAGCCTCCAGCTTGGCTAGCAGATCCATTTCAGATGTGGGCAGATTCTCCTCTGCTGCGGCATTCACTTCCATTTTCTTATTGCTCTCCGGTGGCGTCGCCGTTGTGGTCAGTGTCATTTCTATATGACGATGCTGACACAACAATCTCTACCAAGCGCAATCTCGCTTTTCTGTGGCTCGCTTTATTTCTCCCTCCCTCTCTCTCTATTGATGTTGCTTTTGCTGTTGCTGTTGGTAGGTAGAAAGACTTTGTTGTTGGCTGATGCTGAGCGGTTTTAGCAACGGTCCTGGAGCAGTTATCCCTGTGGGCTGATCTCAACGATAGCTCTCTGAATGCATAGCTAAGCACAGCTCAGCTCATCGTCGCACTGTAATCAATTACAAATTGCTAATTAACAATAGTCGTAATTGCTGGCGGTTATCTCTGGGATTTTCGGGTCTTATTGAACTGAATGAAACATGACAACTTAAGCGCACTCTTATCGAAACACCCAGACTGACAGACGTCAGCCACAACTGACTCGAAGCGGGCAACACAATATGTGAGCCACATTCACGTTCACACTCACATTTCGTTTAATGCAAACAAGTGCTGCTGGCAGCCAGCAGCTCTGCGACTGGCGACTTAGTTCAAGTTTGTATTTGTATTGTTTATAAGTCGTGCGGCCCCAAAAAAGAAATGGATCAAAACAAAACAGAAAAACCAGTCTCTGGTCTCCCCTACTATCAACAACTGTACATACATACAGATGTGTAGACATATGCATACAAACGTACAACTATATATATATATATATATATATATATATATATATATATATGTATATTTGTATATACTTATATTATCTAAATATTTGAGTTTAACGACTCTGCTTTGCTATATCCAAACGGATACACACGGCTCGCATGGCTAGTGGGCGATCGGATTGCGTACAAGTCTCGTCCCTGACCGCATTGTCAATTATTTTAATGGCCTGATAAGCGCGAATCAATCTCTAAATTATTTAGCGAGATTTTTGCGCAGATAATATATATCATATTTGTTTACTTCCAGAAAGTTTCAAATGCGTTTTACGTTGGTTTTTTTTTTGTATTTATTTATTTTTTTCTGTTCATTTTCATACTCGTTCAGGAAGTAAACAGAGTATGTGGATATTGTGAACGTCTTACTGTTCATTCATACATTAAAAGTTTCTGCATTGTGAGCGAGTATTACGCAGTTGGATTTAAAAATTTGCTATTTAGGGACGGCTTGCTTATCTAGAGTGCCCGTTTCAAATCGTTTCAGCTCTTTAAAAAACTTTAGCCTGCCTTTAATATACCTAGCTATTTATGTATAATTATTATTTTGAATAGATAATCTAAATTTTGTTGTATATTTGATCTAAATTTACATACTCATTTAACTGTAGCTCTTCAAACTACCCTCGCATATAACCCAAATTTAAAGCCATTTCACCTAAGCTGCTATCAGCATAGCATTTCTCTTATCATTGAACTACGCGGCCACAGAGGGTACAGAAAGAGTCCCTTTAAAAAAAAACAATCGCCCGATAAGCTTGTGGAGCACCTGTTCGACGCTTGCCCCTAAAAATGTAGGGGAGAAAAAAACAGTTGATAGCCTTTATCACATGCCGTCCATTGAAGCCCCAACTGAGCCCATCTATGTGAACGTAACAGGGTTTGAATCATCATCAGGCAAGGTAGGAATTTCTGAATCACTAGAGCAACCTCCAGTGCAAGTCTCTCTATTTCGATTCCGATTCATAAAAAAAATAAAAACAATTTTATCTAACAACAATAATAGTAATAAAAAAAAAATAGAAAATAGCAAAAAAAACAAAGACAACAACTGACGGCGCTCCTTATCAACTTTCAATGAACAAAGGAAGAACAGAAAATAAATAAATGGAATTTATTTGCATGTATTTAGATATCGATTTACAAGTACACAAATTGAACTTATCTCGTGATACATGGAAATTTATTTAAAAAATAAAAATAAACAAGAGATGTGTACAGGACGGGCATTACGTAAGTACATGCCGTTATGCCATATGATCGAGTATGTGGACAAGACCACATCTCGTATACGCAACGTTATTCGCTCATAACAGTTAGACACCCACACGAATCGAGTTTACATTATCAGACGATAACTGTGTGTGTGTGTGTGCGTGTGTGTGTGGGAAGCTATAAAGTTGCCTGGCGTTCAGTCATTTGGGATATAGGGAATTGAGATACCCTGTACTTGACATGCAGGTAGGGGTATGGTAAGAAAGAAGAAACTAAATACATTAATTCCCTTGACTAACAAATAGATATATGTATAGCCTGATTAGCATATATACGTATGTGTAGGAAAAACTCAATTTGATCATAACATTTTCTTTACAGCTGCATTTCAATGTGATAACATCACCCTGCTCTGCGATTCTCAGACATGCACATAAGTCTTAATGCTCATGTTTATTACCTAGTTATAATCATCATAATATCTACATCTATTCCGCATGCTCTCCAGGGTATAGCCTTGACCTCTTTTTTGTTTGCTACCTCTTTTATTTAATTTAAAACGACTCAAAAACTTGTCATGTTTAGATTAATCAAAAATTTAAACACTTCCGCAAGTGCAGCCGAGTGGAAATAGCAAACGTCCATTGAAATTTGCACGCTAGCAACAAAAAGAGACAAAAATAAAAATAAACCGAGCACCAAACAATAAATGCAACACGACGATGATAATGTTAAAGATGACTGTGTCGGCAAACACGGTTATAAATTATTGTGTGTGTGTGTGTGTGTGTGTGTGTGGGCCAAGTGGCAGGGGTTACTCGCGGCATTGCCTCTGATATAAATTGCATTTGCGAAAAACAAAATTCAAAGTCGAAGTCAGTTAGCAAATGCGGTTCAATGCCATCAAGCGTAGAGCGCATTCAAACATAGAGTGAGAGAGAGGACGTGTAATATGCATAGTTAGATATATATTTCTATATATATATATATGTATATGTATATGTATATGTATATGTATATATATTTAACTGGCATTACATATGTACATGTCCGACAATACAGTTATGAACCAGACATAATACACACTACATCGATACGACACGATACGCCGATACGTGTTGATTAGATTTCGAAACACCAAACTCGCACACACACCGACACATACAGGTGTGCGGGCGTGTGTGTATGTGTCTGTGTGTCCGAGACAAGTGAAATCAAATCGCACAGCGCCAATCTCCCCAGCTCAATCGTTCCATACGAAAAATGAGGTTAGTTCGCTCAGTACGCGAAGATACGTGGAGTCGAGCGCACAGGAGCGAACAGCGACCAACAAACAACAAATTAAAATAAATAAAAAAAACAAAAAAAAAAACCAAAATTTAAAAAACAATAGCAACAACAACAACGGAGGCAGCAGCAATAGTTAACAGTGGTAATAATTAAGTAAGTGAACACGAAAGCAAACCCAAAGCAAAGCAGGCCAAAAGCCATATATCTCTGTGTGTGCAATACCCTACACCTGCAGCAATGGGGCAGTTCAGTTATGTATATGTATACAATATATATATATATATATATATATATATATATATGTGCATATTTCACATATATAGACATGTTTAGCATCAATTAGAAATGCATCAATAGCAGCAACTGTAGCTAAAGCGTAAACAGTTCTTTTTTCCTTTCATGGGTTCGTTCCACAAAATTGATAATATTCGCTCTAAAGATTAGATATTTTCAAATAATTGAGCTGCTTTAAATGTAAATTAGCTATATACAATCTTATGTATAGTAGAACGCATATGTATATAGATAGCTCTCACTTGGTTCTCAGACATAAACAATAGTTGTTTGATAGTCAAAGCCTGAAGGTTGTCTGATGGCGGCGCTCATTGTCTCTTAGAAACTTGGATAGTTTAACATTTGGTCTATGTTAAGTTGAGTATGTTAAGACTAAATTTTTGCACAGTTCATTCAGTTTCATATTCTCCCAGGTAGATAAGCCTACTTCATATAGTATTCCACATTACCCCAGCTGCTTTGTTTTTCCTAGGGTATTGACAAGTAGCTCAATCAGTTTACCTTTGACTTCGAATAATATCATTTGTTATTGTTGCATGTGTCATTCAGCAGGTAGAGGAAAGCTCAAAATTTTTGGAGGCGTGGGGCGGCCATGACAGCCAACCCAATACCGCGTGCTGAACGACCGGAGTCAGAGGCGGAATCGCAGCTCAAGCCGATGTTGCATGCTGAGTCATCTGAAGCTGAAGCTGAAGCTGAAGCTGAGGCCGACCTGAATGAGCCGGAATCGGAGGAGCTAATTGGTATATTCTATGTGGAGAATCGACGACGCAAGCAAAATATCAAAATTGTGGTCAAACTCTGTCCGGATGGCGTCTATTTGCGCCGGGAGACGACACAGAACGATCACATCAACGAGCAGCTCATACGCATCGATGACATCATCGGCTCCAGCTTTGGCCAGCGGCTGAAAAAGCGCGCTAGAGGTGGCCTCAACTCTTGCAAAAGTACCCGAAATCAGGAGCAGGAGGAGCAACAGCACCATCACCAGCACCCAGATGTCGTGAATGGGGACGGACAGGCGGCGGTGGAGCAGCAGCGAAAGGCGGCTGACAACAGCGCCTACCTCTACATCTATGCCTATCTGAAGAAGGAGAAACCGCTGCGTCGCGTGCAAACGTTGCGCATCTTACGCTTTCGCACCAGCGACGACTATGCCGAGAATCTGGCCACCGCTCGGCTCTGGCATCGCACCATACGGGAGCACAAGCAGCGTTCGGGTGCAGCGGGTCAAGCGGCTCAGGCAGTGGGCAAAAAATTGCTCATTTTGTTGAACCCCAAGTCGGGATCGGGCAAGGGACGCGAACTGTTCCAGAAGCAGGTGGCGCCACTGCTGCGCGAAGCGGAGACCCAATACGAGCTGCAGATCACAACCCATCCCAACTATGCTCAGGAGTTTGTGCGCTTGCGCAAGGATCTGATGGAACGATATTCGGGCATTATTGTCGCCTCGGGCGATGGCCTCTTCTACGAGGTGCTCAACGGTCTGATGGGCCGCATGGATTGGCGCCGCGCCTGCCGCGAACTGCCCCTGGGCATCATACCCTGCGGCTCCGGCAACGGCCTGGCCAAGAGCATTGCGCATCACTGCAACGAACCGTACGAGCCGAAGCCCATTCTCCATGCCACGCTGATCTGTGTGGCCGGCCGCTCGACGCCCATGGATGTGGTGCGCGTCGAGCTCAATCATCGGGATAAACACTATGTGATGTACTCGTTCCTGTCCATTGGCTGGGGCCTCATTGCCGACATCGATATTGAGAGCGAAAGACTGCGCTCGATTGGCGCTCAGCGCTTTACCCTCTGGGCCATTCGACGGCTCATCACGCTGCGCTGTTATCGGGGCAAACTCTACTATCTACCGGCAAAGAGCTCCAGTGAAAAAATCGATCAACCAGCGGCGGCAGCAGCACCAGCAGCAGCAGCAGCTACAACACCACCGCCAGCAACTGCTCAATCTACGAAAGAAACTCCCGTGGAGGAAGCTGAGTCTCAGCCCTCGGCGTTTAGTGAATTCAAAGACTTGCCCGATGAAGACGATGTGCAGCTGCGCGAAAATCAATCCGACTTGGATCAGTTCTCCGATGCCCTCTCCTTGAATCGCTCCATTTATCGGCAGAATTCCGATAGCTGGCATTCGGCAGTGTCGCGGCGCACGGCCTACTATTCGATCGGGGGCCAGAGCTCGCGCTCCAATCGCAGCCGGCTAAACGTGAGCCAACGCATCGAGGCAGCCAACGCCGAGTTCAATCAGCTGGTGCCGGCAAGCACCATACCCGGACTACAAATGCCGCTGCCTGCCGCCGATGGCTGGCTGTACGAGGAGGGGGAATTCGTGATGGTGCATGCGGCATATACCACGCACCTGGCGTCCGATTGCTACTTTGCGCCAGAGTCCCGACTAAACGACGGCCTCATCTACCTGGTGATTATACGAGCTGGCGTCGGACGTTCACAATTGCTCAACTTTCTGCTCAGCATGCACAATGGCACGCATCTGCCCCTGGAGGAGGATCCTCACATACAGATGTTGCCGGTGCGGGCGTTCCGCATTGAACCATGCGGCTCCCACGGCATACTAACCATTGACGGGGAGCGCGTCGACTATGGACCCATACAAGCCGAGGTATTCCCGGGCCTGATCAATGTGATGACCACAACAGGGCAATAACCAGGTTTCAATGTTCCATTTTTTTTTTTAAATTTTATAATACATATATATAAATATCGTTTAAGACTGTTTTTTTTTACTATGTATACATATATATATATAATTGATTTTTTTTACTACTGTTAAATATTGTTAGAGAGAGAGCGCAAATATGACACAAATAAAAGAACAAAAAAGACAAAAATATGTTTGAAATATATGAATATCATCTAACTAGCTATAATTATATATAGATATTTATTATATATTTTTATATAATACATATATATTTAATTATGTCATTTCACATGTTAAACTTCGATTAACATTTAATTAACATTAACAGCTTTTTAGTTCCTGTTAACAGTTTAAGCCTTCGCTTTGATAATCTTGGTTCATTAACTTCTCTTTGAATTTTAAATAGTATTTAATTACTCAATTACATATTATTGAAAATTGCTTTTTCTTAAATAAAAATACATAATTTATAATATTTATTGCTTATTCATATATGCTAAGCAGCTAATAAAATAAATTAAAACTTAGCATATTAACTTAACATATTCATGTGTTTGTCTTGTCAAACAATTATAACAGAATGTAAACTCTGCGATAACATCTGCTAGATAATGTTAATAACATAACACGCAGCGAAACTAGTTCACTTTAGATAGCTGTCAACACATCCATTTTTTTTTTTTGATTTTTTTCAAAGGTGTTTGTCAATTAATCTGATAAATATGGGATATGACCGGGCATTACATATATAATCAATTGAAATATTTATAGAAATTATTATGGTCTTTTTTTTTTTTTGTTGGTTTGAACATGTAGCCAATAAATTCTGTAGTTAAACCAATCCCTTTCATTAGTTCCAATTTCGATTAGATTAGCTTTTATATGGCCCAGATTGGAAATGAAAGAAAAAAACATTGGGATTTGCTGGCAATCTATTGGACTTGACTGCATGTCTATCTTTATAATCGTTACATAAATATATATATATATATATATATATATATACTGGTGTATGTGAACAATATCACAGAGCTAGGGCAATGGTCGAGTGCGCAGTTTAAAATTGGACTCCATTTAGTTAGCAACTATTTAAATTCATTTTTGATAATACGAATTATAAGATTATACGATCTTAGCGCATAATTTGTTATAAATATCAAATTTCTTTATACACCGTTTAATGTTTAATCATAATATTCTAGTCAAGTCTATTTACAGTCATCATTTGTTGCTCAGCCAATTATTACGGACGCGACTGTAACAGGCAGCAAAGTGTGCTGCATACGTTTAGGCTAAGTGCTGCTAATTTAGACAACGAACATATACTTATACATATACATGCATATACATATGCATATGCATATGCATGTGTGTAGTTGTGTATGAATAGTTGCTAATTAATGGCACCATCAAATTGTAGACAATAATTAACTGACTGCATACGTTACTGTAGGTTGTTAGCAAGTGTCTGCAGACGTATATATGTACATATATATGTTTGCGTGTATATATGCATGTATTTAATTGTCGAAATGCATAAGCTGAACAAAGCATGCTGCTGAGTGGCTGCGTTTATACATACATATGTTTATATATATATTTATATATATATTTATATATATATATATATATATATATATTTTTTTTTAAGACTAAGTGGCAACATTTTATGCTTACACACACACACACACATACACGCGCGCGTGTAGTGCATGTAGTGCACTTGCCCAGTTATTTCCACTCTGATTCATTCATAAAAATACATATGCATGTGTGTGCGTGTGTCTGTGGGTGTGCAGCGGCCAAGAAGTAAACCAACAAAAAAAAAAAAAAAAAAAAAAAACGCCGTCTTCAATTCATTTCGGATGCATTTTCAAGTGGCCACTCGAGCCAGTCAAGTAATGCAAGCATATAAAAGCATTCGTTAACCGTTAGACAGAATCAGACACACACCCAGAGAGTGAGAGAGACTCATATTTAGAGATGGCCCAGCAATATAGCTTTTTATTGTTTATACAAATTGCATTTTATTTCTTTGCTGACTCTGTCTAAATATGTCTGCACTCTTTACTCTTCACGTTGCGCATTCTACACACTTCCATTCTGTCACCATCGTCACCCAGTCGAGTAGGTAGACGCTTGGCCGAACGGATAACGGGCGAAACGGGTAACGGGCTATGCGAATTGTGTGGGAATTAGTCAGAAACCTGCTAGCCGCAGCGGCAGCGACGGCTGGCTAAAGCTTCAAAAAATATTTTTTGTTTATTCGAATTGTTACGACTCACTTATGCGTATGGGGAATATTAGTTGTGAGAGTGAGCAGAAACATATTATAGTCAATAATAATCAAATTTAATTTGAATTTTCTTAAATATTCAATTTATTTTTTATTTCCTTTTTTCTAAGTTTGCAATGTTTTAGCCTACAAATTAAAACATTAATTTAATAAAACTAATAATAGTAATTGGCTGAGATTAACTCGAAATGTATTAATTATTATATATATATATATATATATATATATATATATATATATATATATATATATATATATATATATATATATATATATATATATATATATATATATATATATATATTTTACAGGGTATTTTATAGTGACATACAGGCAAATTATTGGTTTAAACAATTTTTAAATCAAAATTTTAGATGAATATTGCATTTTGGTTGCGTTGCCATTTAGCATATCAGGTTCCTCAATTTGCAACTTGACATTTTTAATTAAATTAATTTGACAATATAACTCGAAAGTTCAACTGTTATCATCGAGAGAGAGAGAGAGAGATAAGGAGGGAGAAAGCGACAGTAAAATATAATATACATCTGAAACTCAAATCTTGCCTGGGAGCGGAGCGTCTCACTTACATTTTAAGTATTTTAACCTAATTAAAAACGAACTAAAAGATGCAGAAGTTTGAGGGTGGCTGGGTGGTTGAGCGACGTCAGCTAGGTGCTCGTTTACAGTGGCCACGCCCCACCTGATGGTTTGAGCAGACAGACATTAGCATAATTTCATTTTGCCGCACCTGATCCCGCCCCCTCTGCGCCCCTCGTCTACCTTATTAACCGCAGCCAAGCCCCAAAAAACTGTCTGTGCCGTGCTAACTGTAACTGTTATTTGAGATTTGGAACTATTTTCATCAGGCGAGGTGGCAACGCCAGGACATTTATGTAATTGTTAATTACGTTTATGTTTGCTTTGGGCAAAAGCATTTGAAACAACAAAATGAAAACGAAATCGTTTCAAATTGGTTTTCTGCTAATGAGTGTATAGAATTATTGTAGAAGAGTAAAAGGGTAAGAGTCATTACGGTACACAAACACACACATACACAGATCGATTTACAGCGTGTGTGTGTGTGTGTGTGAAAGCTCGACACAAGTGGGAAGTTGATAGCGGGTAGACTGAAGGCAGATGCAGAGAGACAAGCGAAACAGACGACGCGCTTGCAGCGATCGTTTAATCATCTAGCACTAGAGCAAAAGCACGCGCTGCTTCAATTCTATTTGTATACAATCATGTTTTATCGCTTCCAGTGAGAAGAGTGTGGCAGAGAGAGAGAGAGAGAGATAGAAATAGCATATGTTTGTCTTAATCATTTGAATGGGGGCGTCACTACGATTCACGATTCAGGGACAACGCAGAAACAAAGCTTAGACCAAATTTTTATTTCCACTAAAAAAATATGGCAAACTAACGAAAAACTTGCAAACAAAAAAAAAAAAAAACAAGCTGAACAACGGCAAAAGCAATTAGGAAATGAGCCTCTCTCTCTCCTTCTCTCTGTCTCTTTTCCTCCATCAGCGTTGACTGAGAGGGAAAAGCTTTCGCCATAAACTGCACAGAAATAACAACAATTGATCATCGAAATGAGGCCAAATTGTAACGGTGTTACGACAGCGAAGATAGAAACGATGAAACGCCCAAAAACAAAAAACACAAAACTGTAAATAGCTTGAGAAGTGCAATTCATCAAAAGCAAAATCCTAAATGCCGGCATGACACACAAACACACACACGACACACAATATACATAGCTATGCATATGATTGCATGCATATTTATGCTTGTTCATCTGCGTATTGCCCAAACACACACACACACACACACACACAGACGCACATAAATGTGCTGAATTGCAAGTGTTGCCAGAAGTCGTAGCTGTAAACAACATTTTGAAAGTGATTGAAAACAAGCGTCAACAGGGAGAGCTGAGGGCTGTTGCTGCTCTATTGTTGTACTCGCTTTACATAACGGTTTTTTGCAACGGACACTGAGACGAAAGAGTGAAGGCAATTATGAGCATTCATACATACACACATAGAGACATTCATACATGCATATGCATGTTTTTATGTCAATTTGTTACTTTTTCAGCTAAGCATTAACAAATGGCAGTTTAAATACATATATGTATGTACATGTATATACATGAACGTGGCTCACTTTTCAAGTGTAAATCATTTTTAACATATTTTCGCGGCTTTTGTAGAAGGTCAAAATACTTCAAAAAGCGCTTCAACAATAACAAAAAAAAAAAAATTAATAAAAATTAAAACAATACACCCACACACACACATAAACAAAAATCAACTCTGTACTTATTGACATACAAACACACTCAAAAGGCTGAACAACTTCTAAACAAATTATGCATAGACATACATATACATATGTATATATTTACTGGTCGTGCTGTATTTGAAGCATGAACATAAATAAATAAACAGAATTATAGCAAAACGCACGCGAGGCGTATAAATGTGGGCATGGGTGTATGCTAAATACATATATACATATGAATGTATGCATGTACAGACACAGCCATGCAAGGTGGTAACGCTGCGCACAGAGAAAGATAGAGCGAGAGAGCGCGAGAGCAGACCGTTGCTTGTGAAGTTTGAATTGTGGAAGATACAAGGTTACAACAACAAGACAACAAAGCAGCTGATGTGGTAGGAAATGGGCATATGAAAGTGTAAACGAAACACACAGAATTTTCTCCAATTAGAATAACTGCTGTCACTCGTTGTTGTTATTTGATAGAAGATTGTTATAAAGAAAGGGCAAACAAAAAAGGAAAAAATATATACATATATACATTTATAGAAAGTTTTTTAATTTTTGCTATTTGATGACGTTTAATAAATGATACATTTATATCTGTCTGTGTGTGTGTTTGTATAAATAGTAAACACACCTGCTTCAGCACTCACCGTTATTGCTTCTTATTGGTATTCTAAGTGAAGATGGCGAATTTTTCTGACGAAGACGACGAGCGAGAGCGACGTCGTCGTTCCAATCAGACGTGCCTCAAACTGCCATGAAAGAGTTGTAATTAACTGGACGACGACGAGTTTTTATTTAATTTCACTTCAAATTTTGACGAGACCGACTTTTTTGCTGCTGTAAACGTCACTTCTTCGGTTAGTCCGCAGACACAAGCACACACATTCATACATACATACACACACACGCACTCACACACACAATTAGTTTTCTGGTTGGAGTAAGTTTTCAATTGGTAAGCGGTAATTGGTTTTCTTTGAATGCATTAGCGCGTGTAGCGTAGGATTTGTGGCTACGGTGAAAAAAAATACAAAACAAAAAACAATATCATTCACAATCTCTAAATAATATTTCTTTGGCGTTCGAATTTTTAATGTTTGCTGAATTTATAAACTGAGCCTCCAGTGTGACTGCACTCTGCAAACAGTGTGACCACCGTCAACTAATTAGAAAATGCCGTAAATGCAGTACAAGAGCGCATACTGTTAACTACTCTGCTAACACCCTCAGCTAACAGAGATGTTAAGAATTTGCGCATATCGATAGAAAATTAATAGAAAAATGTAAAGTATACATATTGCGATGTATATTTCGATTTTCATCGAATGGCATTAGGTATTCAGGGCTGTTATCGCTCACAACAGACTATCGCATTTTGCTGTTTATCCCTCGATGCATTTTAAGTTGTCATAAGCTAGAAGGTATAAGTTATTTGGAAGAACATAGCATAAATAATTATCACAGAATGCCAGAAACTGAACACTTACCAGAAGGCTGGGAAAAGCGCACCAGCCGCTCAACCGGTAAGGACATAAGAAGAACAATATATGTATTCCACAAAATCCGTTTTTTTTACAACCGGTAAATTTTGGTTTTATCAATGCGTTCGCTCAGGTATGAGCTACTATCTCAACGTGCACACAAAGGAGTCGCAGTGGGACCAGCCAACCGAGCCAGCCAAAAAGTCTAGCGGTAGCGGCAGCGGCAACTCTGGCGATGGACCCAACGAGGTGCAGTGCCTCCATTTGCTGGTCAAACACAAGGGCAGCCGCCGGCCAAGCTCCTGGCGCGAGGAGAACATCACACGCACCAAAGAAGAAGCCCAAATGCTGCTCGAGATCTATCGCAACAAAATCGTTAACAACGAGGCGACATTCGAGGAGCTGGCACGATCCTACTCCGACTGCAGCTCGGCCAAGCGAGGCGGCGACTTGGGTAAATTCGGACGGGGTAAGTCACCAATGATAGCCCCAAGCAAAGCAAACAACTTAACCCAATCAAATTCCCAAATTAGGTCAAATGCAGGCGCCCTTTGAGAAGGCCGCCTTCGCCCTGAAGGTGGGACAACTATCCGAAATTGTGGACACCGACTCCGGCCTGCACATCATAACACGCAAATCATAAACCGGAATCGACGGCATAACATATATATAAAACGGCATTAACTCAATTACAAACAAAAAGAAATTAAAGCGCTTGAATGAAAATACAACCTGTATTCAAAATCTCTAGACTCCCAATCAAATCGTTAGTTTCCTCTGCTTATAAACTTTTCTCAACTTGTTAATGAATAAGAAAAAATATATAAACATCGCTCTGCTTTGCGAACCACAAAATATTTCATTTTATTTTATAGTGAATCTATACATTATATATAGCATCTAGCATCTAGAATTTATAGAGAATCTAGACTATGGATTATCACAGACTTGGGGCAAACGGTCTTTCTATGCGATTCTCAGCCCACTATAGTCCTAGTCAACGTCACCGACAGCGACAGTATTCTGGAACCTAGATCTCTCATATCGCCTTACAAAATATATGTGTTCAATCAAGGCTTTAACATCTAGATAACAGCATGTAAAACAGTAAAAATATGGTATTATATAAGTAATCATATGCATATATGTATATATACATATATATACATTTCACATGCATATATACTTATAAATATATATTTATAAATATATATAAGCATGTATATATATATATTATATATATATACATAAATGCATATGAATACATTATATTTGATTATTATTATGGTTGGTTGCATTCCAGCATTGACTAAAACTAATTAATATACTAACATATTTTAGCATATACATATAAATAGATCTATTGCTTCAGTTTACTGGTCAACATCTTGGCGCCAGCCGTTTGAAGACTCTGAACAAAGTCGAGCAGTCCGTTCTTCTCGAAGAGCTCACGGCAGCCGTTGAGCAAGGCCGGTGAGAGTTCCACGAGCTTCACGAGCACAAAGCAACCACGATTTATGCCCAGCCAGGCTTTAACCTAAAATAATAAAACAATACCGAAATTAGCAACTGAATAAAAGAATATTTCAAATCGCATTCAATTACCACATCGGGCGTCAGATTCTGTATCAATTGCCCGCTGAATGGAGTCGAGGCGTGCTTCTGGTCGTTCTTTATAATCTTCTTGAGCACGTGATGCATGCCGGCATCCTCAATCCCAACTAGAGTTGGCAACTCTATCTTTTCAGCCTTCATATCCTTATCCGCCTTTGCCTTCTTACACGGAACACCTCCGTCCTCGTCTCCATCACTTTCCTCATCAGAGCTAACTGCCGGCGGCACTCCAGAATTAAGTTTGTTCTTATTTTTTCTGTCCTTTACTGCTTCAGCAATATAGGCCTCTACATCATGCGCTTTTATCTTAGTGTTCGCCTCATTGGCTACTGGGAAAATGCGCCAATCGGCTTTGGTGATTACCAGAGCCAAAGCTGTGGCTGCTTTCTCGTAATTCTCACCAGTAACTGAGAGAGAGAAAATAGATGTTGTTCAGAATGCTTAAGAGATAACAACTCGATTAGCTTACTGTGATTGAGAATATCAGCGGTGACAAGTCCGATGTGACTGTTGGACAGCCAAAAGGCAGCGTCGCCTTCGATTGCTTCAGCAATAGGTGTTTCAATCTGGTCTAGAATCTCCTTACGACGAACCTCCTTGTCCTTCTTGCTGTGGGTCAAACCCAATTCAATGGTCTTAATGAAACCGGGATGGAAACAGGAGGTATCTCCAGGAGCCACCATCCACTGAACGACGCGACGTCCGTATTGATTGGCGACCAAAGTCTGCAGCTGGCCCTGCAACGGGTCAAAGATGGACTTCTTGATGGCCTTGGTATCATCGAGAGCGTTCACCAGAGCGATAAGGAAAATATGACCATGCTCATGAACTGCGATCTTAACCAAGTGCTCCTTGATGTTCTTGATGACGGCCTAAGATGGAATGAGATGCGAAGGATGAGCATATTTCTAAGTGATTCATTGGGCAGCTCTTGGACTTACGCGACGATTCTTTGAGCTCGACTTGTAGAAGCACATTATGGCGGCCTCGGTGCCATCCTTGGTGGTCAGCATGTGGGGAACTAATGCAGCCAGCGAAGTGACTGTCTCCTCCACATTCGCGTCATCGGTGGCCTGAAGGAACTCGAGTATGACGGCATGGACCAAAGAGTTGTCAATCAGTTGCTTGTTGGCAATATGATCAATATGGGCCTTAACGGCACCCATAATCGAAGCCTTCATGTTGCTAGTGTCTTTGAATGTATCCTTCAAGCAATGCACTGCGTCATCCTTGGACTTCTTATAGAGATCACTATAAAACTCCTGGCGCAAATAGCGACGCTGCTTCTCATTGCCATTCAAATAGATGTGATCCAATATCTTGCACGCGATGTTATGCCCAGCCAGGCGAACCACATTGCCGTACAAGGCGTTGATCAGGTTGCTCTTGGTCGCCGGCGAGCCGTACTTGAGCATGCGCTCAATGCAGAAATGACCGTACTTCGACTGACACATGATCACAGAGTGGGGCATTAGTTGATGCGAGAGTTCGGCGCGTAGAGCCGGAGTGGCATGCTTCAGCATGCATTGGAGCACACGAGCGGTATCATGAGCTTTCGCTACCTTTGAAATGGTGTCGCCGACATTAAGAATATTGTACATATTCTGCACCAGTTTATCCTTGTTTGCAGTTGTACGGCTGCAATGGTATGCCATTATTGTCGGAGACCTTTTGGAATCCTTGCGAAATACTTACCACTTGACTTGCTCGTAGATCTTCTTCACCTCCTGAGTGATTTCGTAAGTGGGGCGATTGCGTTTGCGCTTTAGCTTGAGCGCCTTCTTCTCCTGCTTGAATTTGTTCCAGTCTTGCTTTTCACCACCAGCAGGCTTCTGATTTTGGGCGGCAGGTTTTTTATTTTTACCTCCGAAGTTGCGTTTTGGAGCAAGTTTGAATTTATTGACGTTCTTGTCTTTGTAAGCATTGCCCTTCTTATTGGGGCCAGCGGACTTTTTATCATCGGTAGTACTACCAGGTAACGAGATATTCCCATTTTCAGTCATGGTAACTAAGCGCAAAATAATAAATTTAAAATGTGTTTGTGTTTTGGACCCAACGGCAACACGTGCCGAGCAAATTGATAGTATCGTTGTCGTTATCGTTATCGTTATGAACAGAAAATGTGCATCAGTGTTGCAATATGATAAAATACCTAACATTGATGTGAAAGCCGTTTTTACCTATCGATAACAAAAAATATATATATTTTATTAACTATATACGCCTACAATTCTGCTAAAAAAAAATCTGAAGATATATATATTCTATAATTGTACAAATATGGCCATTGTATGAACATAAATATCGACATATATACCTATATATCGGTAACGCATATCGGAAACGCATATCGTCAACAATGTATCTTTGGTCATCTCACCCCTAGTGTACAGTCGCCTCAGTCGCGACGGTGGATATATAAATAATTGTTGTTTTTTTTCGCGGCAAAAAGTGCAAACATTTTTTTAACGTATCAAAAATAGAAAAAAAAGAAAAAAACAAAGTGAACGCGATGGTTAAGCTGGGAAAAAAGAAATTGGCAGAACTCTCGGAAATAAGCAAAAAGAAATCAGCTGCATGCTCCGACAGCGATGAAAATCCGAAAAATGGAGCCAACAGTTCAAGTGATGATGACTCCGAAATTGACAATAAGGGATCAAACGATAAGCTCGAAGTTAGTTCAAAGAAACAGCGGGCGTCGATGAACTCATCCAAGATCACCGTCGACAACACCGATACGGAGGAGAGCGATGATGATGTGCCATTGAATGGCAGCAAGGCGTCCAGTTCGAGTGGACCGCCGCGTAAGAAGCCGAAGAAGGCGCCCAAGGCCAAGGGCCGACCAGCGGCAGCCGAGAAGAATAAAAAAAAGTCGACAACCATAGAATCCGATGACAATGATGTTGAGGACGACGATGATGAGAATGATGCCAAGGAGTTTGAGGTTTGAGCGAGGCTAATCGGATCAATGTCAATTAGCTAACTACGATATCATTTACAGGTGGAGGCGATTGTGGGCCACAAATCGAAGAACGGCGAATCGTTTTTCCTGGTGCACTGGAAGGGCTACGGCAAGGAGGATGACAGCTGGGAGCCAGAGGCTGAGCTGAATTGCGACGATTTGATTGCAGAATATCGCAAAAAGGTAGAGGTCGGCTTGGATATTGCTTATTTCCGATATTCACTTTCCCTTTTAGAATGGCAGGAAGAATGCCGCCGGAGCTAGCAAGAAATCTCAGCCGGCTGCCAAGGGCGTACGTGGCCGAAAGCCGGCCAAGAGTGCGACTAGCGATCCGGATAAGGAATGGGCGGTTGAACGCATCTTAGACTCGGCCCGTGACGATGAGCACGGCGTGCTGTATCGCATTCGCTGGAAGGGCTTTGGTGCCAAAGAGGATACCTGGGAGCCCGAATCGAATCTATCTTGCGAGGGTCTAATCGAGAAGTTCAAGCGGGGCCTGAACGACCAGCGCAACGTCGATGCAAAACAATTGCGTGAGTCGCCGAAGAAGACAAAGCGCTTGGTCAACGAGACAATTCCACGCTCCAATCTACACAATCGGATCGAGCGTTCGTCCAAGCGAGCCGCAGCCAAAAATCGGTAAGGCGTGAGCGAAAGTGTGAACGCTCTCTCTGCCTCGCTCTCACACACACACACACACACACACACACTAATTGTCTCCCTTTCGTTTTCATGGCACATTGTCTATATATGCATCCCGCTCACACTCACAGCGTCTTCTATGGCGAGGAATAGGAGCGTTGCTAAATGCGAAACACACGACGACAAATAATAAGAAAAACAAAAGTGCAGTATCGAATCCCTGGCGTAGTAATTGAAATTGATAAACAATTTTAATTTTAGTTTTTAGCTTAAGTTGATGATGTTGCGATGAAGCGCACGTTACTAGTTCTTAAGCCACTATCTAAGTACATGAAAAACAATACATAAATACACCCATACACACCCACACACATACAGACCATACACACAGGTGTATATGTTTAAGCTATGGCAGAAATTTGTTTCTGAATCTATATAAACATTGCAGTTAATGCTCGTATTGCAGCGTGTAACCATTTTAATTAGATTTAAACACTAACAAAAAATATATATAAAGCAAAACAATGTTCTTCTAACCTAACCTTTAGTCCAGTAAACAATATTTTCTTTCATCATAACTCTTAGATTATGAAAACAAAATCAAAAATTGCGGCTAGCCTAAAATTTGGATTGTTTTCTGCAAACTTAACTTTTAGGCTATCCAAAAAAAAAAAAAAGAGAAAAAACCATGAAAATTTTCATTTAGATTATGAGAAATCAAAAAGCCACGAAATAAGTATTTTCTGCTAACCTAACTTTTAGGTTATGAAATTAAAAAAAAAAAAAAACTAACTAACTTACCTACAATGTCACCATATTCTGAACGCGGTTGTCGTTTGTCGTAAGAATCTAAATTCAAATAAAGTTTCTTTTAAGTTTTGTATTAAACAATTCAAAAAATATGGAAATAACCTAACCTAAAATAAGATTCGGATCTGAACGCGTTTGGTGTTTGTTGCGGCGATCTAAATGAAACAAATGAATAAAAAAAACAAAAAACCAGGAAATAAACTTACATGAATTGGAAGGATTCCCTTCTGAGCGAGTTTCTGGTTCTTCGTTGTAATCAAAGTGAAATAAAGTTTTTTTTTTTTTAAGTTTTCCATTAAGCAAATAAATAATTTTTATTTTTATTTTGTACTGTGGTATTTTAAATGTTAATAATTGGAAATAAACTTACGTGAATTCGCACGATTCCCTTCTGAACGAGCTTCTGGTTCGTCGTAATCAAAGTGAAATAAAGTGTTTTTTTTTTAGTTTTCCCTTAAAGATATAAATAAACAAAATTGGGAAATAAACTCACGTGATTTTTCGCGATTTTCACCACATTCCTCCTCTTGATGGGTCTGGGGTCCGCCGTGTTCAGCTAAATTAAAAAAGGTTTCGTTTCAGTTTGCCATTAAGCTAGGAGAATCATTTACCATTTTGGAACTTGCCGAAGGACAGGATGCTGGAGAATAAGAGAATGAGAATATTGCCTAGCGGAATGAACCATAATTAGTAAAGAAGGAAATACTTACAGAGACAGCTGCAATGCTATGGTCGCCATGTTTTTTGTGTTCTTCCTTTTTTTTTCTTTCACAAATCAAAATTTAAAAAAATCACAGTTAAAATTGAGGAGAAATTTTGTGAGCAGCTCTCACTCCGATCAACTGTCGGAAAATGAGAAAGATTTCTGGGCGAGCCCCCTTTATATAGGCAGGATTCAGGCCAAATTCGATGTCATGGATACTTTGACATACCCGTCAAATGTATATCTCGATAAACACAGCATTTAAGAGATCCCATCACTAAGTCCCCTTTGACAGCTTTGACAGGTCTGGGGAAACAGGAAACAGCCTTCGGATTATGAACTGCTGCATAATACTCTTTCATATTCCATGGAGATGGACAACTCTGGACTAGGGATATGGACAGGTAAAGGCCAGCGACATGGACAACTACAGACCAGACAGTTGACTATAAGCCAGAGATGTGGACAGCTGTAGCCGGAGAGATATACAACTAGCGACACAGACTGCCATAGACCCTAGACACTTATGCATATATACTTCATAGTCTAGCTTAAAGAGTATCTGAACAATTTTGAAGCTGGACGCATGGACCGTCTCCGGCATGGCAACTGGCAGCAAGCTATGGCTGGTCAGACCTAGAAAGACAAGCCGTAAAGCAGTTCAGCATGACGAACTGACTCGAGAGTGCATGAAGCATTTGCAAGTACTTAAGAGTAAGGGTCATGCCCAAGGCGTCGACAGTTGCCAAAGGGAATATAAATGCGGATATATAATATGTAAGGCATCGGTATATGTATATATATTATTATATACATATGCTTTGATATATATAAAATTATATACATATAAATTGATATATATATTATATACATATACATTATATATGCCACAGCTCCTTTCCCTTAGTCCTTATATATATACTTCTTAACTATATAGTAAATAAATTATAATTTGTCAACTTCATTTGCTTCGCGTTTATTGCATTTGAACTGCCATTTGACAATCTGTATGTGTATGTGTTGTTGTTGTGGTTGTGTGTTGCATGTCGCATGTTGCACGTTTCGCACAAAAAGAAAGAACTAAAATTGTATGTTAAACAGTTGTAGTTAAGCTAGATCGATATCGCTGGACGGCCCGTTTAGAGGCCCGCCTGTATACCGAAGCCTGGACCCTTTGGCTCCTCGCTCAGGGAAGTGGGATTGCCTTTGGGTTCGCTGGCGAAGCGTCCGTTGCGTGGTCCGGGTGGCGAGATCTTATCAGCTTTAAGATCACACAAAATCTCCTGCATATCCTCACCAGTCAGATCTTCCTGTAACACACACACAGACAGATATAAAACTCATTATCTCTTATATATTATTTCGTAGTAGTTTCCACTCACATAGTAATCATCGTTGATGGACACCATTGGCGCATTGACACAGGCGCCCAGGCACTCGACCTCGGAGATGGTGAACTTGTTGTCCTTTGTGGTATCGCCGACACCGATGCCCAGCTGCTTCTTGCACGTCTCCAGTATCTCGTCGGAGCCGCGCAGCCAGCAGGGCGTGGTCGTGCACACCTGAATATGATATTTGCCCGTTGGCTTGCGCATGAACATTGTGTAGAAGGTGGCCACCTCGTAGACACGCATGTTGGGCAGCGATAGGATCTCGGCCACCTTGTGCATGGCTGATATGGGCAGCCAGCCGTACTGACGCTGTGCCAGATCGAGCAGCGGTATCATAGCTCCACGTTTGTGACCCTCCGGATAGATGCTTAATATGGCTTCCACACGCTTCTTGTTGTCGGCTGTGAACTCGAACGGTATGTTGGGATTATCCTCGGGTGTGTCGCGGTGCACGAACAGATTGTCGCTGCGCTGTGCACTGCTGGTGGCAATGGCCCGCAGGCTGCCGCGCTGCAAATACATGATGCAGTTTTTTGTTGGCCAATGTTATTGTTTGTTGTGCAAAAAGAAATTACATAACTTGTCACTAGTAAATAGGCATTTGCATGCCAGCAGTGCTAGTATGTTGGTCAGTGTGTTACTTACGACAGCGGCCAGCGTCTTTGCGGCACAATTCGAGAGCATTTTATGCGCTTTGTACCCAAATAACAAAGTAAAAAGTTGAATTAAATTGGAAGTGTCGGTGCCACAGTCAATGCCACAAACGATTTCGATTGCTTCGATCAGCTGGAGTTGACAGTGTTGATTTTCGGCTGACTTATCGTTTTGAAGTCGTTACAGAAACGCACGAAAACTATCGCAACAATAACGAAATAGTCGTGGCGCAATATTTAAATATAATATAATAATATATAATATATAATAAAAATTGTTAAATATTATTTGTAATGCTTAATATTTTCGTGTGTTTTTTAAATAATTTTCATATATGCCATTTTTACCCAATTGTTAGCAGCTTCGATCAGCTGATTTTCCACAGAGTTATCGATTGTAAGTAAATTGTGCTGTGCTATTTAAGCACTGGCGAATCTGTGTTGTAAAATGTTTGTAGCAATTATTAGATGTAATTTAAAATACATGGTTAAAAAGCTCATATTTGACAAATTTATTCGTGGGCTTTTAATATTAAAATCCGCAATCTTTACCCAATTGTTAATAAGTTCACATGATACAATTCAATCAATCCATTGTTAAATGCATGTTCTTAATTAGATACAATATACAGAATGAGAATATTATCACACATTCTGCTCATAGTTTTCGGTCTTCATATCGTTCAGACCGAGCTCCTCGTTGTCCTCGTAGCTGCGCTCATATCGTTCCACCGTGAGCTTATCATCTGGTTTGTCGTCGTCCGTGAGCGACTGCACATAGGTATTGCCAGCCGGATCCTCCAGCACAAGCGTGATTACGTGCTCCAACTTGATCACCTTATCGAAAGTGGTAAGGAAGCGATCCAGTTGATTCTTGGACGGCTCGTCGGCAGAGTCGTGGAACAAGGTGCCATCCAGCTGCTCTCGCATGGCCATCAGCAGACCCTCAACGGTTGTAAAGCGGCCGCAGAGGGCATTGGGACCCACGTCCAAATCCAGTTCGGGTATGGACAAGCTGCACGTTTCCGACTTGAGGACATCGCGGGTCAGATCCTCTTTGCTCTCGATGCGCACCTTGAACCGGACACCCTCGGGCTCAATGCCGCCACCCGACTTCACCTCGTTCGTCTTGTGTCCACATTTCGAGCAGACGGTGGCCATGATCACCACCTCCTTGAAGTGGGGTATGTTGGTCAGCTTCATGTTCGTCTCGCAGGATGCCTGACAGTTGGGACAGTTCGTGACGAACTGTAGCACCTCGCCGTGCAGGTTCTCGATGGGCCACTCGTCCTCGGCAATGGGCTTCAACAGGTTCTGATCCTCGTGGTTCTGCTCATAGAGACCTAATGTAGATGGTTAGGAATGGAGTCGCCTCAATTGGGGTCGCTGACTCACCAAGTTGTTCGTTTTGCGCCGATGTCCGCGTAAAGTGACTCATTTTCAGCTGTGCATCGCTGGCGGGCGCCAGGGGATTCTCAATGAAACTGTTGCCCGAGATGTCTTCGAGCAGAACACGGAATGGGGTTTCCACCAGCTTGAGATGACGTAAGCGATCGATGTAGGCATCGATGGACTCCGCCTCCGTGGGATGGTCAATGCGGCGTTTCTCCTGATCCTGCGACAGGCCCGTTATGGTGCGCTCAATGATGCCCTCAATGGTCGTCACCTCGCCCTTTTGGGACTGCACGGGTATCTCCAGCTCCACCTCGGGTATGCTGATACTAGAATTGTCCGATCGTACAACACGACGATTCAGATCCGACTCTTTTACCACTTTCAGTTCGATTCGGACACCGTTCTTTTGTATTTCCGACGCCGATTGCATCTCGTTGTTCGTGTGCCCACAGTGATCGCACTTGAAGGACATCAGGACCACCTCTCGGAAGAAGGGTATCTTCGTCGGCAGCAGCCGGGTGACGCCTGTCTTAAAGCAACTCATGCATGCCGACTCGATCTCGACCAGCTCCACTGTCTGCTCCGCGTTGATATCTTTGAAGATGGGCTCCTCCGCTGCTGTTTTAGGCGGTGCTGCGGGCGCTGGGTCAATCTTGTCGACGGTCTCGGGGGCAATGGTTGTACTCGTCCCAGGGGACATATTTTAGCTAAAAATTCTTGTAAAAATGTAAATAAATAAGGCTATGCCGCTCAAACAACGTGTGGCTGGTTCACTAGATTAGTCTGATGACTCTGTTCAGTGTTGTATAGCGCGTGTTAATTAAGTATTCGTTACTTACCCCACAGCTGCTAATAAGTTACAAAATTAATTTTTTAACAAATGACAAAAGCAATTGGAGCGAATGTAAACTTGATTTATTGAAGTCATTATGTCGAAAAATAGTTTAAAAAATAATTTATATTTTGGTTTGCATGAATCCTCAATATTCTCTTTTACTTAACGAAATCAAATGTGCTATTGCCTTTTTGAGAAAAAGAACCGCTGTTAAAAAGACCAATTAACTCCATTAATCACTTCCCTTTTGCCGCATTTTCAATCGTTTTTCGTACTAGATGACAATTACCATATTCTAATTGGTCTAATTTGAATTGTATTTATCGGCTATCCGCTAAATTGCGGATGATGGTAAAACTATCGCTTAGGCTATCGTGTAACCATTTTCATCGATGCGATATGGTATATTTCATCACTAAGCGCGAGAATCAGCAGCAGCGGCGGCTACCAGTGCTGTGTGTGTGTGTGCGTGTGTCCGCGACGAAAAAGTATAAATCGTAACGAGCAGAAGAAAAAAAAAAACGTGTGAAAATTTAAAGAAAGGTATCGCAATCAAATAATTAATTTGTCATTTATATTGTTATATTGCATATGACGCGAAGACCTTTTCAAGGACTTTTTATGCATGCGTGGGTGCTGTGCAAGTGTGTGCGTGCGTGTGTGTGTGTGAGACCAGCACCTGGGCGGTGGAGTGAAAATTTTGCGTTCAAGGACAACAGAACGACAGTGCTCACAGCTGCAAGTGTGTACTGTGTGGATGTCTCCCCCTCCCTGTCCCATTTCTCTGTTCACTATTAGAACTCTCGATATGCTGCTCCTCGGCACGCCAAGATACTCGCTCAATTGCCCAGGCTCACGAACAGCATACAAACACACACATGCATACGAATGTATGTATGTTTGTATGTCGAAAAGTACCGACATTTAAAAGAGCGGGCGCGTTTTTTTCCATTCAGATTTGCTCTTGCAAAATACGGTTAGTGTTTAGTTACAATTTAACTAGAGGCAACTTTGATGTCCAGGGTGCATTAGAAGATCGAGATCGAGAAGAGCCAATTTTAAAATAGAATTTTTCACATCTTTTAAAAGGAATTCAATTTTCAAGAAACCTACAACTATGTGTCTGTGTGTGTTTGGGGTTGCCAATGTTTTTTTTCGCCCTGAATGAGCATGCGCATACCAACACATGTGTTCTCTTGCTCTCTCTCGTACGCGCAAAACACATGGGTCGCGGTGCACTGAAAATAACTGTCGCAATTGAGAGAGAGAGAGAACAAACGTTTGAAAAAGTACGTAAAATGCCAGAATATGCGAACGAAAAAGAAAAAAAAACAACAGCTGCGCAGATTCGACAAAGTCGTTAGGATAGTGTGTGGGTCGGGTCGGGGGAGCTGCATAGAACTGGCCGATGCCCATTTCCAATTGCACGGGGCGCATAGACGCGTTGTCTCGACAGTCGTGCACAGATTCTCGTAAACAAAACGCTCGAAATTTGCGTACCACGTGTGTAGTCTGAATGCGTGTATAAATATATGTATATACATACATATATGTGTTTGTGTGTGTATATATATGTGCGTGGGTGCCGGAGTCTATAAATGTATGTATTGCAATTGTTTCGTGCAGCTGATTTGTTGTTGTGGTTGGTTTATTACCGTTTCGCTGTTGTTTTTATTTATTTTTTATTCCTGTATTTTGAGGGCTACTAATCAACATTTAAATTTGCGACATTTCCGCTGTGGTTATTACTATATATATATATATATATATATATATATATATATATATATATGTAGAAATCGTTAGAGCCCGCGTGTGCTCATATAAATAAATATGTACATGTACATATGTGTAGATTATATATGTATATACTTAATATATTTAAAAAGACAGATCTGTGCGTGTGTATGTGTCCAATATATCTTACCGAAGGACCTTTAACATAACGTCCTTGCATCAAGCTATGTAAAAAGGGCGAAAATCAAAGTTTAATTTATTGCAAACGGCATTGACTTCACTACTACATGTGTGTGTGTGTATATGTATGTATGTATATATGTATGTATATGCACACGCACACACACGTACATAGATATTGTGCTGCAGCAACGGTAACGCAGGCGCCTGCGCCGATTGGGCGACTCGCAATTTCTACGAGCCACACATAGGCACACACAGACATACATACATATGTGTATATCAATGGGCACGTGCGTATAGAATCGATTCGCTCCTTTAGTAAAAACTTGTATTTAGTTGCGATAATTACTATCGTGATCGTGTGACATCGCTAACGAACTACAGATTGGTTTGTACCACTAACCATACAACACATATGGTTTGTGCTTGTATTTCAAACTGCTGCTGGCCGTTAGAAATTAGAGATGGTAGAATATGATAGAGATGATTTCCTTTGAATCATCGTTGTTAATGCTTATTGTTTATAATGCTTACATATGTATATAGAGATGGTATATTAGTGATCAAGGATAACGATTGTTATTGTAATGAAAATAAATACAAATATAACTGTATTATGCTAGATATGTGTGAATATCAATAGACAACAACAAAACCGCTCTCAAAATATTCCTTTTCATGCATCAACCGAAAAGAGAGAGGGAGGCTAAACACCTTTCTGTTTACTGTTAGCTGTTCCCTAAAGTATGCATCATTTATGTGTTGTTTGATGTAAGACATGTCAGCCGTTGTGTTGCATAAGCGAGAGGAGTATTAGCATTCAGCTGCTGTTGGTGCTGCGGCTCATTGATGACCCACCCAGACTCCTGCCCCTTACACCCTTTTTACAAACAATTCATCATTTACTTTAGTGCCAACACTTGGGAGTATGTTTCTCGTTAATTTTTAGTCTCTCGTTCGAAACTAAGGCGTGTCATCGTTTGTTTGTTTTTATTTTTTTGTTACTTTTTTATGTCTTTTGTACGTTAGTTTCGCGTTTCGGGTTGTTAGTACTTGGCATTCGCTGGCCCGCAGATCTTTTATAAGTAGCTTATTAATAATTGACTTGTCTTTGCTTTGTGCATTTAACCATTTCATTTTACAGCTAAGTGATAGTGCATAATTTAATTTATTTGATTTATTTTTTTTTTTTCTTTTTCAAAAATTTAATTAATTCACGCAACGTTTTCAATTGCATTTCAAATTGCGGTGTTATTTATTTGTCCAGAAAGACGCTGTTATCCTTCGTCTATCTATCGTCGTCGTCGTCGTCGTCTTCATCGTCGTCTTCGCCGTCGTTTTCGTCATCGTTCTCGTCGTGGTTAGCGCAGCACAGCAACCGAACTTCAAACAATAACCGAACACGCAGTTCCATTGGATTAACGGTACCAATAGCGGATCAACACCAACTGGAACAGAGCACCAGAGCAGAGCAGAACAGAAATCGAGAGGCTTACAAAATGCAGACGCATAAAAAGTAATAAAAAGGAGCAGCGAAACAAGCAAAACAGAACCAGAACTGAGCTTGTTGTGTGCGTGGCTGTGTGTGTGTGTGTGTCTGTGCGTGTGTGTGTGTGTGTGTCTGTGCGTGTGCGTGTGTGTGTGCACGAGCCAGTACTCGTGAGTACAGCAGCAAAGCGAGCGAGCACACACTACTACTCTCACACTCTTATTCTCCCATTCTCTCGCTAACGCTTACCTGACTGCGTATGTAGAGGAGACGCCTGCTGCTTTCCACTGGCTTATGCGTGAGTGTATGTGTGGGTTAGTGCAGTAGCAGAAGCAGAAGCAGAAGAGATTCAAATATCGACTCTCATACTTACGCCCATTTGTGTGTGTGCGCAATTTGGCATGGCTGCAAGGAGTAAGAGCGAACAACAATAGCAGCCACAATTAGGATATGCAGCTATAAGAGAAGATTGATAGTTAAGTAAGCGTAAAGGACTTGAAACCAAAAATTACAGCAACAAACAAACGAAACCAATACACACATATATACATTGAAATAAACAGAGAGAAACAATCAGAGCCAGAGATAGAGAAGACACAGAGCGAGAACGAGAGGGAGCTATATTAACTCTGCCCACCCACTCACAAGGAAAACTAACTGAAACGAACGGTTAATTATCAAGTTGCTGGCAACATGAGCACACTGCTGGAGGAGCTAGGCCAGGCACTGGGCCCGGCGCCGTCAATTGAAGAACAACAGCAGCAGCAGCAGCAGCAGCGGGTTAACATGAATGCAACACTTTGCGAGGATTCGAATTCATCATCGGTTTTAGAAGATATCGATGTGAGCAATACGAGCAGCAGCAGCAGCACCAGCAGCAGCAGCAGCAGCAATAGCAGCAATAGCAGCAACAGCAGCAACAGCAGCAGCTGCAGCAATGGCACTGGCACGGACACGGACACTGGCAAGGGCAGCAGCACAGTAGGCAGCATTGACACGACACGGGTTAGCTCGTCTAGCATTGGATCGGCTGCATCGATTACATCATCGGTATCAACGACCGCACCATCAACGACCAATTCTTCGGGACTCGGTCTGGTGGTCGATGTGGATAGCAATATTGGCAGTAGCCAGGAGCTGAGCCATGGCTATGACGCCAAAAGCGTCACGGAGCTCGATTCCCTGGAGGATACGTGCGGTTCCATGCTCAAGGATGCTGATAAGAACTGCATGCTATGCAGGTGAGTTTCGAGCTCTAATAAAGAATAACTGTAAATAACTTGATTTATTGATTTTATTAAATATAAATTTGTATCCTTTTACAGCTCACGATTGGTCACGCCTCGCATTTTATCCTGTCTACATGTCTTTTGCGAGGATTGCTTGGTGAATTTACTACGCAGCAAGGAAACAGGCTCGGCCAGCTCACCGGCCACATCGCTATCGTCGGCAGCCAGCTGCTCGTCGTCCTCGTTCGATGGCAGCGACAGTCAGCAGCGGATGCATTCGGTGCTCGAGTGCCCCGTCTGCAAGCAGCTGACACATCTGGGCAGTAAGGGCGTAAGGGGTCTGACCATGGACTATATTGTGACAAACACTTTGGATCTGTCCAATCTGGAATCGGAGCATATACCATGCACGTCCTGCAAGAGCAAAGAGGAGGCCATCTCACGATGCAATGATTGTGCCAACTTCTTGTGCAACGGGTGCGATAATGCCCACAAGTATATGCGCTGCTTCGAGAACCATCAGGTCGTGCGCATCGAGGATCTGCAGAAGAATGTCCAGAACGACAAACTGATCATACACAAGCCCATCTGCTGTCACCAGCACATCAATGAGAATCTCAAATACTATTGCTTTACGTGCCAGGTGCCTACCTGCAATGACTGTCTGTTGGGCGAACACAAGGGCAATGATCATCACTACGAGACAGCGTTGGTTGCCGAGCAAACAGTCCGCACTGATCTCGAGCAGACCCTTACGGAGACCAGGAAGAAAGCGCAGTATTGCAACGATGCTGGTGGCAATTTGAGCAGCGCTCTAACTGAACTCCAATCGCAGCACGACAATGTGCGCAGCCAGATCGACGATGCCTACAAAGGCTATAAGCGGATTCTCGAGATAATTCGCGATCAGCTGCTCAGCGAATTGGGGCGCCTCCACTCGGAGCGCGAGCTCAAGATTATGGATTTGATGCAGAGTCTAGAGAACAACATGGGACGTTTGCAGCATGCCTCCCAGTTCGGTCAGCGGGCCATCGAGAAGGCCAATGCCATTGAGTTTCTATTGCTGAAGCCAGTGATTAGCGCCCAATGCGCCAATCTCATTGACCAGACGCCCCAAAGCGACATCCACTACCAGCTGCACTTCGAATGCATGCCCGAGAAGTTTGAGCGTTTCGCACGCGAAATGTTTGGTAAATTTCGCACCGAATCGTCGAAGGGTATGTGCGCGCCTGTAACTGCAATGAACGATGGCTCGCCGTTGACCACACCCAAGCAGCATACGCCACCACCATCCAACTTGGCGCCGGGCTGCCACGGTGCTCATGGCCTCATGCCCGCTGGAGTGCGTAGCTTGGCCGGAGTCGGAAGTAACTCCGTCAACAGCAGCTCGGTGCAAGGACGCCTGAGCTCAGCGGCTGTATTTAGTCCCATATCGTTGCCGTCGTCGTTGCAGAGCTCCTTTGATGGCGACACCTCGGTTATGACCAACTTTTCCATGATGAGTACGCTGCCGCCAGATTCGCCGCCGCAGTTGCAGCAACAACAGCAACAGGCATTGCAACAGGTGCAACAACAGCAGCAGCAGCAACAGCAGAAGCAACAGCAGCAACAAGGACTACATCAGCAGCCCGTGAATCAACAGATTTCACAGATGGTAACGCCTCAGGGCATTGTCCAGGTTCAACAATCTTCTGGACACATCAATGCTGCGGCAAATAACAGCGCTGTCGGCATGGGCCTTGGCGCCCTCAATGGCCTAGGAATGAATGCTGGCGGTCCCACACCACCGTTCAGCATGCTCGAATACAATCTGTCACGTTTGGCCAGTCTCACGGAGAACATACCAGACGGCATGAACGATTCCTTGGGCAGCTCGAATGCAGTGGCTGTTGCTGCCACCTCCGGCGCCGGCGGCGTCGCTTCATCCCATCATCAGCAGGCGGTCATACCCGCCTCGGGCGTGACACCCACTCAGCCCATAACATTGGCTGACATTCTGTCAGGTGACCAGCGTGCACTCAACAATCTACAAGCACTGGCTAAACTGGGACTCAACAACAATGGTGAGTGGTGTAATCTCCGCAACGGTTAGCTCTGTTCGATTGCCTTGCTTCCTACTGAACACTTTATACACACCTCGCAGACGGACGAAGACAAAAAGATACAATTTATGTATATTTCTTTTCGATTTATTTATACTGCCTTTCTATGCGATTCTTGAGATCTTAATATATGTACATTTTCAGTTTATCCGAGTAATTTCAAATCTCTTAGTATTTCTTTCTGTTCGCCTCTGTTTAAAACTGTATATACCTTTCGCTTTCCTATATTTTATTAATCATATATATTCTGATTCAATCGCAATTTTTATTTAGATTAGATTTTGTCAGCTTTTGGAGAATCTAAAAATTTTCTTTTGGTCTTACCGCCCTTCTATGCGATTTTCATCACAGCTGTTTGCAGTGTTTAAAGCGTTTCGGTCATTCCGAATGAACTCCTAATTTCCCTTTATATTTGTTTTCTTATTTTTGTTTTTGTAACATTTGAGTTTGTTTTTGTTTGTATTTTTTTACAACAATTTACAACAATCAACACTCCACACCACCTCCAACAACAACTCCAACACCACTCCCAAACACCACCCACACACAGATGAGCAACACGATTTGTTGTCGTCGAACGGAAGCTCAACGTGCCTTGATTATATTTTAACAGATTTCTGCATGCCAGCAGCCACATCACCAAATCTTCAAACTTTGACTCCAATTGTTGGCGGTGTCGAGGAGTTGACCCTCAACAATTTCCATGCCGTTGCTCAGCCCGGCACCACCAGCGTTGTGACTGGCCGCAACAAGGCCACGCCCATGCAGATACGCTGCAAATTTGGTTCGTTGGGCACGGCCAAGGGACAATTTAATTCGCCGCATGGCTTTTGCCTCGGCGTCGATGAGGAGATCATTGTCGCCGATACCAACAATCATCGTATCGAGGTCTTCGACAAAATGGGCGCACTCAAATTTCAATTTGGTGTCGCCGGCAAGGAGGAAGGCCAACTCTGGTATCCACGCAAAGTAGCTGTCATGCACAACAATGGCAAGTTCGTGGTCTGCGATCGCGGCAACGAGCGCTCGCGTATGCAGATCTTTTCCAAATGCGGTCATTTCATGCGCAAAATTGCAATCAGGTAAGCCAGTAAGCCCCTAGCTGTGTATAGTTCTATATGCTCCGTAATTGATCTTTGTAGATATATTGATATTGTTGCGGGTCTCGCTGTAACAGCCAAGGGACATATTGTGGCCGTCGACAGCGTCTCGCCCACCGTTTTTGTTATTTCCGAGGAGGGCGAATTGGTGCGTTGGTTCGATTGCAGTGACTATATGCGCGAACCCTCCGATATTGCCATACGTGGTAAGTAACCTACAATATATGACAGCTGCAATTATTAGTTATGCACATTTATATATATTTTTCATATGCTTCTTGTTTGCAGACAATGATTTTTATGTGTGCGACTTTAAAGGTCATTGCGTGGCCGTTTTCCAAGAGGACGGCACTTTCCTTTATCGCATTGGCAATGAAAAGGTCACCTGCTTTCCGAATGGCATTGACATATCCAACGCTGGCGATGTACTCATCGGTGATTCACACGGAAATCGCTTCCATGTGGCCTGTTACTCACGGGAAGGTGTACTCCAATCCGAATTCGAGTGCCCACATGTCAAGGTTTGCATATGAAATACGATTTCTGAGTGAGAGTAGCATTATATATATATATAATATATATATATATATATATATAGATATAATATAATATAATATAGATAGAATATGTATATACATTTTTTATACATTTTGTATCGATTTATAATAACTTATCATTAATTCTTATTCATTCGATCGCATTTGTTTATAGCAAGCCATTTATACATATTTGTTTATAGGGGCAACGTTTACAAAGTTCTGCGAAATTTGTATTGTTGTTGATTGTAACCTAATCCTGTTTACAAATATTGGCTTAGGCTTTTGAGTTGTTGTCTGCTTGCATTACTAATTGAATTGTTCATTGTGCAGGTTTCACGTTGTTGCGGCCTAAAAATCACCTCAGAAGGCTATGTCGTAACGCTGGCTAAGAACAATCATCATGTTCTCGTCCTGAACACCCTCTATGTTCACTGATTGCAAATCAAAGCGCGCAACAATCGTCCAGCTGTCGATATGAACAAATTCAACTATAAATACTCGTCGGGCAAGATTTACGGATGTCGTAGGCAGCAGCAGCATTACCAACAAATTGAACTAAGGAAACAACTAAAGCAACAACAGCACAACAATATCATTATCATCAGCAACAGGAGAAACCACAGCAACAACAAGAACAATTACAACAAAAACGACATGGAGCAGCATAGCAACAGTCCGATTCGAGCTAAGCCGCCGCCTTCCATATGAATAAGGGCCAACCCAGTACCGTTAAGTAAACAAAAATGCAAACAATGCAAAAAACAATATGAGGGCAAAACGGGCGAAAAATCTCGAATCTCGAAAACACGTTTTAAGCGAAAGTGTTGTCAACGAACAACCAGCAACAAGCAACAACAAAATGCAACAATACTATTTTTGATCTCTAATTTAATAGCAACAACAAAACAAAAAAAACCTAAAACGATTAGCGCTACTAACAACTAAACAACAAATAATTAACAAGCATCTATATAAATCTATAACAAACAAGAAACAAACAACTTTACTTAGAGTGTAACAACAAAACAAAAAAAACCAAAATGAAAAACAAAAAAAAAAAAAACAAAAAATAAGAAATGAAAAGATAACTTAAATATTTTTCAACACGTTTAAGAAATGCTCTTATTTAATTTGCATTCTGTTTCTTTTGAAATGTGTTCTTGTTACAAGTTTCATACAACACAAAATGACACACACACACATATACACACACTTACATATACAAACATACATGCACACACCACTTCATGTTACTTATTATCTATGTATAGGCATACATACATATTGTTATACATATATCGACGAATTAGCTTTTTTGTGCAAATCCCCCTTCCAGAATCTTCTTTCAACAAAAAACAATACCAAACAAACACGCATATATTTTACATACAGTATATATATACACACAACTCATACACACACACACACACCCCCACATATATATATATATATATTTATATATACTTATATGTGTATATATTCATATACATATTTGCGAAACGTGCGCTTTTTGTGCACATTTCCAAAGTGGACAGGAAAAACCAGGCAATAATTAACAACAACAACATCTAAAATTATGTACAACTAACATATATTTTACATTTGAAATCAACCAAAATGAAAGAGACACGTGTTTAGGTTTTTCCTTACTCCTGCTTATATAAGGTGATATTTATTTATATATATGTATGTGTATAATATATATATATATATTTATGTGTATATGTATGTATTTAACACAAAACCAAACAAAAATAACAACTGACACACTACATATATGTGAAATCCTACGACTATATGACTTTGCCATATATGCCGATTTGTGAGTGTGTGTGTATGTGTGTGATATATGTTCTCATTGTCGCGCTTGTGAGTGTGTTAGTAATAATAACAAAACAAAAAAAAAAAACAAAAAACATACAAACTAAATGTAAGCTAACAAACCAAAATGCTAACAACAACAATAACAACAATAATAATAATAATACAAACAACAAAGGCAAAAAATTTGCAAATGCATTAGGCCAACCAACTAAGTAAACAAAATCAACACTAAAACGAGACAAACAACAACATGAAAAATGAAAACCAAAAGATTACAAAACTATTGTTAAGTTCTATATATATATTTACAATGTTAAAATGATATTCCTCTTGCTTATATATACATACAAAAACAAAGCAAACAAACATATACACATACGTGTGCATATACCCACACATACATATATATACATATATATATATATATATATATATATATATATATATATATATATATATATATATATATATATATATATATATATAAAGTTGTATATGGTATTTATGTATAGTAAGGACTCTTCTAGTAGCACATATTGGGGCATGTGCCATTTCTTTCCCGTTGTAATACAATATATAAGGCTGGTTTACTCCCAAGACATTATTATTTTTTAAACAAATGAATAACAATTATTTTTATTATAATTATGGATATAATCATTATATTATGATCAATTATGTGAATATTATAAATTTGTTGTTCTTGATTCTTTACAATGACAAAAGAAATTCTTTATGAATTTTATGATTATGATTATGATTATGATTATGATTATTATATTATTATTACAATTATGTAAATTGCAATTTATTTTTGACTATGTTCTAAGTGAGAAACAATTCTAGAAAAAAAAAAACATCATAGCAGATGATGAATTATGATCAATTATGCAAGAGCGAAGCAACTTATTTTTTTGTATAGGCTGTAACAAACACAACCACACACACATTTTATTATATACAACACACACATATACATATGCATATATATATAGACAAGACGTATCGAAAGTCATCTTTATTGTATGTTAATCAGTTAGTGGATTATAACTTTATATTAATTTTATAATACAACAAAACAAAAATGCAAAATAAGAAAGAAAAAAAAACAGCTGTTTAGTGATTCGTTTAACGCTGTTGATTTTGAATGTGTTTCATATGAATATAACTTCTAATCTTGTCATTTATTTAATTCTAGTTACGTTATATATGGTATATATATATGTATATGCACATTGATTTTCCTTAAACAAGAGTTCTAAACCATTTTAATGATGTACTTTTTATGTTTCTTCGTAGTTAACTAAAGCAAACAGAAATTGTCATAACCGTTAATGCGTATATCTTATATCTGCTTAATTCTGTATAATTGTTTATCATGTACGTTTTTTTTTATTATTATCTATTGTCCTGATTTTTTAATTTTTTCGTTCGTTGCAACTACGTGTGAGGCTACACCGATTTATATATATATATTATGTAAAACCAAGAACTATCCTAGCTCTAGCTAAAGAAAAAAAACTGAACTAAACTAAACTAAACTAATTGCATAAGTTTTTGAAACGCTTTTAATTGTCTTATGATTAATATTATTTTGTATCCTTTTGTTGTTGTACAACTTAAATATTGTAATCTTCAAAGCAACAAACACAACACAAACATTATATTATGATTTTATGAATTTTGATTTACCTTTGATTAATATTAGTTAAGCTACAAGTGAAATACAAGAGAAAAGGTAAACCTCCTCCTACCCAAAGTTGTTGTTGAAGTAATGAGAAAAATCTATATAAAGAGAAGACGATGAAGATAAGTTGAAGAAAAATGCAATTTTTGTGAACAATTTGGCTGTTGAAATATAATTTTAATTTTATATTCTTAAATACGTTATGATGATTTTAGTTTACAATATTTAATTAAGATTACATCATGTTATATTGTGTACAATAATTATTTTTGTTTAGTGTTTAGATCTAGACCGCGACCCTTCACGCCCCCCCCACACACACACACCCTGCCTACCCTGAATACAAAGAATAATTCAAATGTGCTTAGTGAATTTACATAGATTTCTTAATAACAAAAACTAAATAAATAAACAAGTATTAAGTAAACAACACTACAAATATAGCAAAATCAGAACAACAACAACAAGAACAACAACAACAACAACATAAACAACAACACAAATGTGAAACATGCCAAATTTTGTTAACTTTCTTTTCTCATTTGCGCCTTAAATAGTCAAACGAATTCTGTGAGCAAACAAAAACACACAAAACTCTGAAAAGTTGTTATATATACGTTTTTGAAACAACAAAATACTTATTTCAAAAACGACTTTTTACACTTTGTTTCTAGTTATTACGAAAAAGCCTTCAGAAAGAAGAAGAAAAAAAAATATGAAATTGTAATTCCACACGCTTTTATTTATAACATTTACAATTTTTTTTTTTACTTTTTAGTTCAAAGAGAAAGAAAAATAGCAAAAAAAATTAAAAGAAAAAAATTCTTTTGTTTCAAACAAAAATAAAACTTTTTTTAGGTTTAATTCAGATTTAAAAAAATGAAAAAAAATAAAAATACAAAATAAAAAAAAAATTGAACACAAATGATATTAAGTTAACGAAAACATGATTTTTATGCAAAACACTCTTAACTGTTTCAAATTGAGAAATGAAAACAAAAACTATAGAAAATTGAAAAAATAAACATAGACACACATAAACACAAAGAAACGTTAACTAATTGATTTCCTATTGCATACAAATTTATGAAAAAATGTGCTTAAGTTTAAATCAAATTTACAATTTAGTTGAGATTATGAACTAAAAAACTTTTACATAACAACTATATATATATATATATATATATATATATATATATATACATATATACATATACACAGACATGTATGTTTATGTATAACGTTTAGCGAAAATATATATATGTATATATACATATATGTACATCTGTAAGTTTAGCCAATGCCAAAGGCGGCAGAGTTGGTTGGCCGTTGGGCGTGGCACTGGACGATAGAAAATTAATCAAAACATTGATCACACATACACACACATACAACACAGCAGAAACTTAGGCCAGAGCAACTAGTCACGTATGGAGACAGCTTAACGTATAACGTAGGATTACGGCAAACATCACGCAATAGACAACCTGAAGTGACGTAAGCGCCAACAGCAAACATCACGCAACCAACAGACATGAGAAGTGACTTAATGATATAAAGTTTTCGTTACTTAGATCGAATGTAGAAACGACGTAACAGTAACACTGACTACGTAACGCACAGACGCCCCCAAAATCAAATTTTTTGAACCAACTCCGCCAGCTTCGGTGCCAACAACAATTTTTGAGGCCGTTCTTTTGTGGCTAAGCTGCAAAATAAAAATACAAATAAAAATAAATTAATTAATTATATGTATAAAAAAAAAAAAAACACACAAAACAAAAAGCAATTCAAAAGAAACGAAAAAGTGAACTAAGAAAAGGCATATTTTATTATTATTATATTATTATTTAATAATTATAAAACAAAGAAAAACATTGTACAATGTGAGCAGAGAGAACGCTTTCCACCTATTTTTGGTTTATTATTCATGTACTTTATTGTGTTATATACTTTATAAATTTTGTGTTAATCAACTACTCAAGTAAACAAATTTAATCTAACTATACACATATACAAATATATATACATATACATATACAAATACATATGTGTGTATGTACACGCCGATGTATGTTTATATACATTCGATGTACAACACTCAAGTCCTCAGTCACGTTTATTTTACGTTTAATTATGTAATCTGTTATTCAACATTTTCAATTGGCATACACAAGACACCAAAAACTATGAAATTTAAATTTAAAAATTAATGTAAAAGAAGAAAATTAAGAATAAAAAATTTTATTGAATAGATGCAAATATACGAAAAAGAAGAAGAAAAACATTGTAATTAATATTTGATGAAGAAATATTGACGATGCTGCCAAAGATAAATACTTTTTTCTGTTTGTTTGATTTTTTTTTTAAATTGAAATATACACTGAAAATAATGAAAGAACTTAAATGAAAGCAACAACAATTATTAATATTATACATATATATATATATATATATATATATATATATATATATATATATATATATATATATATATATATGATATATATATAGTAACTACAACTATTATGTACGACGATAATGAAGCGTATTAACTTTTTGTTTATATATATATATATATATATATATATATATATATATATATATATATATATATATATATATATATATATATGGATATATATTATAATCCTATTTAAAAATAATAAAATGAAAATGAATTGTGAGAAAATGTAACGAAATATTTTCGGAAAACTTGCTCAGTTGGCAAATCAACTAACACACACACATATATATACCTTAATGCAAAAATCTATACAATACATAAAACTAATCCTCTACTAACGATAACAAATGTGAACGATAAACGATTAACGATAACAGCAAATCGAATGACACAGCGTTAGCATTTTTCAAACCAAAATTTAATATATATATATATATACATATATATATATATATATATTATATAAAATTCATTTGTTCCTCAATGCGCGAAGTCAAAAAAAAAACAAAAGGAAAAACAAAATATTTGCAATTGAATGTTAGTTTCAATGTGAATGATTGAAACGAAATGAATTTGGTTGAACGTAAAAAACGTTGAATTAGATGAACAAAAAACAAAACGGCATATAAACCACTATACATATACGATATACATATGCAACCAGGAGTAAAGCTAAATGTATATATATATATATATATATATATACACACACTATATATATATATATATATATATATCTATATATATAAATGTGTGTTTACATATAGCAATTAGATTGCATCGATGCCACGATGGATCGATGGGATAGATCGAGTCAGGTGCGACTACGCAACGGAGCGTAGTTTTAGCTTAGTTTCTACTAATACACAAACACACACACACACACCATCAAATGCCTGTGGACACTTGGATAAACATTTTAAATATTCTCTCCATTTACAAACATTCAAAAAAAATAAAAAAATAAAAAAATTATAAAAAAAAAAAACAAATAAAAAACAACACCCACCCTAGCTCCCAAATTTTGCCTAGTTACGTGTCCCATTTTTGTAGATTCATGTCTTATATTGTGCATTTAGTTAAATTTATTTATCAAACTACAACAACAACAATTGATGTTAAACAAAATCCAAACGCTTTATACATCAAATTATTTTAATATATATATACATATATATATATATATATATATATATATATATATATATATATATATATATATATATATATATATATATATTTATATATATATATGAAAAATATTGAAAAAAAAACCAAAACATATATCTATATATACATATACAACATATACAAAATATTATGTATTTTATTTGAAATTTTTAAATGTATTAGCAAAAAACAAAAAACGAAAGTTGAAATTCTACTACTAAAAAAAAAATAAATATTTAATATAAGTATAAAAGAAATACAAAACACAAAGTGAAGCAAATGCAAATGTCCCTTTGATGAATTGAAGGCGTGGCACGCAGCGATTGGATTGATAACATATACACATATATAAGCTATATACATACATGCATATATATGTAATACAATAATGAGCAAAAGAAAAACAATCTAGTGTACGTCAATTTTTTGATGATATTTTTCGCCTTATTATAGACAAAAAAATATATATAAATGAATAATAATATTCATATAGTTATAAATCTAATAATACATTATTAAATATTGATGAGAAATCGAATCAAATCGAAAAGTAAAAAAACAGTCAACGTTAAGGCCCCATGTGAAGTTTGATTTGGTCATAAACATACACACACACACACACACACACACACACACACACACACACATATATATATATATATATATATATATATATATATATATATATATATATATACAAAAGTTTAAGCAATAGCGCCGATAAACCAAACTAAAAATAAAAAAGTTTCAACTAAACGTGATTCAGCTAAAATTAGCAAACAAAAAACAGTTAAACAAATTGTTTACTCTACGCTACCCGCCCGCTCTATCTCTTACATCCTGATCTACATATATTACACTATATATATGAATATATATATCACATACACACATCCAACTCAAAACTTGCTTTGCATCTGCCCAGTGGCTGTAAAAGTTCCTCAATAACAATAGCAATTATTATTTGTATTTTTAAATATTTAACATCAAATTTTTACTTTGATTTTGATTTTTTAATTTAGAAGAAAAAGAAAATTTATGTTGACAAAGAAAAACTTGAGTTATGCTCAGCTTGCAGAAAAATATAATAAAAATAAATTTGAAAAAAATTATTTAAAACATTATTTATTATTTTCACATATGCATGTATATATTCCTATATATGTATATTTATGTATATATTCCTTTTCAGTTATTCGAGTTGCACCTGATAATCTTATGTAAAGTGAAAGGCAATAAATGCCTTTGTCGAACTGTGCCAATTGTTGTACTACGTCCTGCTCTGAAGTGCTATAGCTCATATATATATAATTATATATATATGTATATATATACTATAAAAGTTATCAAAAGCAAAAGAGATATCAGCATTATATATATATATACATATGTATATAATTATATTATATTAATTAGCGTTTAGAACCGCTTGGGAATTATATAGAATTTGATATTTTTAAATGTTTGTCTTTTGATACATCAAGCGAAACTTTGTCTAAAATATAAATAATTTAGCTGCTTTTACTCTTAGCATAGAAAACATATATCTATATATATATTTTATTTTATTTTTGCATTTTATTAGAGTATATATATGTATATCTGTCTCTCTTACTATATTTGTCGCTGCCACAAGGTGCTTTTTTATTTATTTATTTGGTTTTTTTCTTTTGATTATATATATATTAAAAATTATATTCAAAAAAATTAAAAACATAATCTAAATGAAATACTCTTCGCGAGTTGTTGTGTTAAATTTGCGTACATATCAGTAAGAATTATTAAAAGAATTTTTGGCATAGGTTTTATAATGCTAACAAATCTAAAAAAAAATCTATATATAGAACACCTAAAACGATTGTCATTTCGATTTATAACTATCGACTTATCGAACTGCTCAAATGTTATTTTTTTTTAAATTTAATTTTCAACAAAATTTATATAATATATATATATATATATATATATATATATATATATATATATATATATATATATATATATATATATATATTGTGTGTGTGTGTGTGTGTGTGTGTATATATATCTATATGTAATTGTTTACATATTAAAACTTAGTGCCATGATATTTGCAAGGAACAAAAATCGATATATTTCGATAAATAAATATATATATATATATGTTTATGAATGTGCTGTAATAATAATAAATTTATTGAGTCTCTCACTCACTCTTTTTGACACCAACACAACAACACAGCAAATTACATACGTACTTATATACATATACATATACATATACATATATATATGTCTGTATGTGTAATATAAAGTATTTACTAAAATATATCTAAAATGTAGAAGAGGCAAAACATGTTTAATAAAATCAACTAAGGTTGGCAATACAATTACAATTATACAATGAATAAAATGTTATTCGAATTATAGATTAGGGAGTTACCCAGGCTTGGGCACATACACAAACACACACACACGTACGAAAAACGAAGCAATTAGAAAGCTTTTATTTTTCTAGAATTTTAAACGAAAACAGAATTAAAAGCAACAATAACAAAAGAAAAGAAAAGAAAAGAAAACCAAACAAAACAAAAATCCAAATGAACGTAGTTAATTATTCGCGAATAGCAAACAAAATAACTAAGCAACTAAAAACTTCCTAATTTCTCTCAGTGTAATAATACAAACAAAAATCTACAATGCATATATATGTGTATATAGTATATAAATCGACATATACATATATGAGCATAACTTTCAATTTACATATATATATATATATATATATATATATATATATATATATATATATATATACATTAAATATCTCTGGGTTGTTCGAAAAAAAAAACAAAACAAAAAAGTTTTTACGTGTATGAAAAAGCAAAAGACGTATTCTAGAGCATATTATATAAAAACAAAATCTAAATTATTAAAATTATCTATATACACATATATACATCATATACACATACATGTATCTAAGCGTGCAAAACTACACTTAAAACAATTGCATATACAAAGCGTAAAAGGCATAAGCTAACAGAAAACAAATTGATAATAATTAAAAAAAAAAAAATTAATGTGTAAGATTTGACCAACAAAAACAAAAAGAAAAACAACAACTAAACGCGCCTTGCAAACCGAAGAAACAAAAACAAAAATATGAAAAATAAAAATTAAAATTAAATTGGTGGGGGAAACTATGTAGACAAAGTTTAGCAAATATATATATATATATATATATATATATATATATATACCATTGTGAAAAAACATCACAATTTTGTATGAATTAAGCATAATATCAAGGGTATAAATAAATAAATAAATATATATATATAACAGTCAGACAACGATGATAAATGAACGTACAATGCGATGGAATGATATATATATATATATATATATATATATATATATATACATAAAATCTAATAATAATGTAGCCTGGTATTCGTAACAACAACAACAATACATTTTTAAGGCAAACAAAAATCAAAAACAAACAAAAAACAACTTATATATATATATATATATATATATATATATATATATATATATATATATATATTCATATTGGTTTATATATATATAAATAACTAAAATTAGTTTTTGGAAAAACCATTTAAATATCATACAAAAAAAAAAAAACTAAATATAACAAATAACAATTTCCTGTGTTGTCAAAAGGCTTTAAAAACAATTTGTAAATTAGCGTAATTTTTTTTTGTTTTATTGTGGCTTAATGAAAATTTATATATATTTCTAAGCGTGCCTCACATTTTAGACACTCTTTTTAGAGTAAGTAACACACAGCCAGGGGAAGAAGTAGAAGAAGACGGAGAAGAAGAAAAGGTAGCGGAAGGAAGATTGGCGGAAACAGACAGACAGACAGCAACAATATTTTTGGGCACCAAATATAAATAATATAAATAAAATAAAAACAATTTTTGTGTGTGCTTACAAAAAAAAAGAAGTAAAATTAAACTAATGAAAAACAAAATATTGAAGATACATTGAAAATACACTTAAAGAAAAACATAAAAATATTTTAAAGGCGCAACGGTTTTTCAGCTAGACAAAGAACAACAAAAACAATACAAATAATTAGAATGTTTTATGAATTATATACAAACTATATAGTATATATATATACCTATATATATATATATACTTATATATATATATATATATATATATATATATATATTTATATGTACTTAGTAAACTACTTAACTAAACATAAGATGTTGATCAATTTTATGTGAGTTATTTATGATGTAAAGTTAAACAAAAACAAGAAACAACTCGAAACAAATGCAGCAAATAATATAAAGAACAAAATATGAATTAATACGAAAATAGAGTTTGTTGTTAAGATGAAGATGAAAAAGGGCAAGAAGAGCAAGATGAAATCGTAAACGAATTGTTAGGCATTTGAATAATGAACTAAAAAGAAAAGTGTGCATTACAATAAACCAAAAAATGGCACAAAAAAAAAACAAAAAAAGTATACATATATATATATATATATATAAAATAATATATCACGTGTATGACTAGATCTGGTTTACTTTATTTATTTTTATTCTTTTATATATATATATATATATATATACATATATATATTTAATATGGATTGTGCATTGTTTTCACTAACAACAACAACAAAACGTTTAGAACTCAAGAAGCTGCCTCAAAAAAACACAACATGAATTAAAAATTTAACATATATATGTCTTATACAAAATTATACATATATGTATATATACTATATATATACATATATATATATGCAAAGGCATTCTAACTAGGTACTTGGCAACTATCGAAAACAAAAAAAAAACAAAAACAAAAACAAATTATACATTATACAAAACGAAAAAAAAACTAAAAGTGAACTTAAAAAAAAAAAACAAAACCATAACTAAAATTAATATTGAAACAAAAATCATTTTACTGAGTAAACAAAATTTAAAAACTAAAATTTATAAAATTATAATCGATGTTTGGGCAGCATTTAGTTTGACAGCGAACAAGGGTTAACATTTCGTGTTCCTTAAACTAACGGCGCTCGCGCGCTGACTCGGTCTCTCACCCGCGTTATCAACTCCTTCGGTACGTTAACCCTTGTGCGCACGCAAAGCCATTTGATATCCGTGAAACGCGCTTAACAAAAACTATATTCGTATTGAGTTTATATTTTGTTTTCTTTTGACTATACGAGAGTATTACGAATATGAATCATATACTATATGCATACAACTATTTACAAGCTACGTACATATACAAAAAATTATATATATATATATATATATATATATATATATATATATATATATATATATATATATATATATATATATATATATATATATATATATATATATATATATATATATATATATATATATATATATATATATATATATATATATATATATATATATATATATATATATATATATATATATATATATATATATATATATATATATATATATATATATATATATACATATATATATATATACTACTTAAAAAAAAATCAAGAAAGAACAACCAACTTATACCATTTTTGCTGACTGTACTCCTTAGGCTTTTTACACCTTTTACCATTTTATTCGCAATGGCAGACTATTTCCGAACTTTGCATGCGACTTAACTCTTTAATCAATCTACATGATATACATATATACATACCAATTAAGTAAGCTCTACATTATATACATGCATACATACATAAATATATATCTTTAAATGTATATATATATTTTACAATTCTGGCCACAGATTATCCTCGAGGATCCTTTGCCCTTTGTTTCACTCATATGATATCATATGATATGATTATTTGATGATCCCCTCCTCCAACCCCTAAACACACAAACATACACACACACACAACAACGTCCCCGCCCCGCCCCGCCCCCACCCCGCCTGTGATAGTGTTAATGTAATATTGTATAACGGTCAAGTGTCGGCGCCATTTTTTGCCAGTTTGTGGCACACATTACCCGGCATTACCCGGCACACTTATGAATATTTTCCAAAACGTTTTTAGATTCAATATTTTTTCTTTTGGAACCATTGTTTAGGTAATTAATTTTTATATATAAAAAGAAAACAAAATTGAAAATCAATCAAATATTGAGCAAAAGGAAAGCACTAATATTTTATGGCCACATACCTTCGTATATATATATGTATATATATACCCCTTGGAAAACAAGAAAATTTAATGAAAAAACATACTATAAACAAACGAAACGATTTAGGTTCTTAAAATTTCTTTATATGTTATAGAGCACAGACGTATTGTCCAATCATAGACAACACACACCCACATACATACATACATATATATATATACCAACAGACGAACGAACATTTAACATGACAATATACATAGAGAGAACTCTGCTAGCAAACATATCTGGTTAACATATTGGAGGAAAATCTTAGAAGGAAATCGGTTCGGTTAGGTTATGTCGAATGGTTTGTCCTAAATTTAAGATAACTTTATTTCTTTTAAATTTATACTTAAATAATTCATTTAAATTTCGAAATCGAACCAGTTTTATTTAAATTGTAAAAACTATCGCTAATATCTGTCTAAATTGCTTGATTTGCCAGATCGCACACACCATACATACACAACCACACACACCGCATAAATCACAAACTTTGAACCAATTAAGTATACAATAAAAGCACAACAAAGCATTCTAAATGGTAAAAGTACCTTAAGTAAAATAATAAAAAAAACCAAAAATACAAAAAAAAAAATACATAGAGAGAACAACATTTTTGGATTATTAATTTTTTGCTGTAAAAAAAAAAAGAAAACGCCCAAAAATTTCCACTTTTCTTTTCCATTTTCTCAGCTATAATTGAATTATCATTTTCTACGTGTACCCGTCAGAGGACAATATTTTATTGAATATTGTAAAGGTATATATACATATATATGTCTACCTAACTACCTATTGAGCATTATGATTATCGAACTATTCTCAAATTCGGTTTGTATTTTTGCTAATGAGAGCATTTTATTCCAAAATGGTTTCATTTTTATGTATATATATATATGTATCTATATATATATATATATATATATATGTCTATACCATTTACAGCAACAGCAAACATCTCTTTACATATTTTTGTACATCATTCGATGAAATGTGTAAAATTGTTAATTAAAGAAGAAGCAGAGGAGGCAAATGAAAACCCAAAATAACAAAAATTTGACAAAGAAATTTGTAGAGAACTCAAATAATATTTAATAATTGATATACCTAATATACATGCATATATATATATATATATATATACATATACACATATATATTTATATATGTATGTAATAACTAGAATCACATAATTCCATCCACTTTTGATATTTTAAATGATAAAATATTATATACACATATAACAAAAAAAAAAAAAAAAAAAAAAAAAAAAAAAAAACATACCAAAATATATAGAAATTATATTAAAGTATTTATTAAATTCAAATATTAATTGGGAAAACGTAGCGCAAATGCAGAAAACTTACGTGTTTAAATGTTGTCCTTAACGAAAAAACTAAAGTGTCATTCCTACAACAAATAAACAACAAGCAAACAACAATAAAACATAAACAAACAATAAACAGCAACATTCAACTTTCTTGTGCTTTTGCACTCGAGTGCGTCCTAAGATATTTTTGGCCCAGTTCTCAAAGAGTGTACTTAGGAAAGACACACAGACAAACACAATCACACACACACACACACATACACATATGTGAACAAATATTTATATATACGTATATATAGTGGCACCAAAAATCCAACTATATTGTCTTATTGTAGTAGTTGAAAAAGTTGAAATATATATATATATATATATATATATATATATATATATATATATATATATATATATATAAATAAGGCATATACATATATGTATATGTATATATATATAATGATATTTACACATCATGAAAAGTTATATTACTATAAAAATAATAATAATAACAAACATTGCTTTAATTATATATTCAGAAAAATATATATACATAATTATACCAATAACAAATATACAACCATATATATATATATATATATATATATATATATATAAGAGAAATCCAGAAAATGAAACCAAATATTGTAATACAAATCATTAAGAACCTTTTCTAGAATGTTATGTCTTCCCTTTGAATCAATTAAGCTTATGTAACTATATGTATGTATATATATACATATATATATAAAAAAAAAAAAACAACAAAACAACAGTAAAACACATTTGAAAAAATTCGAAAATTTAATGTAAACTGACCAAGCGGAAGCAACTGTATAAAACAGTGTTGGAAAACTCCCTATTTTTGTTTTTGTTTTTGTATAAGTGGGAAGCACGCAATGCAGTTAATTCTAATAATAAGCAACAACTAACTGTTTTCAGCCTTTGACTCAAATTTCCTAATTCGAATCCTGTTTCACAATGCAATAAAAAAAGAAGAAATAAAATCGAAATTTACCTAAGTACTATTTATATTATAGTTTCGCAGGTACACATGAACTATTTGAAAAATAAACAGAAGCTATATATATATATATATATATATATATCGTATATATATAGTTGCCTTATTCCAGCATCTGTTAAAGTTAACATTTCGTTTACCAAGAGGAAAAATATTGAAAGAAAACATCTTGAGCGAAAGCAAAAAACTATCTGAAAGTGTACTTTACATATGAAACAGTTATATATATGTATGCAAACTAAGATGGCTAAAACAAATTGAAAGTTATATATATATATATATATCTTTAAAAGCAGACTACTCAGTGCAACAGATAAGACTAGAAATTGATTACCTGAACCTTGAGAACAAAGCTTGAGTTTTCTTTTACTTTACAACAAACAAACAAACAAAAAACATGCATACATGATAACACGTTTATCGTTTATCGAAAAGTAACAAAACAAAAAATAACAAATAGTTCAGCAGCTCATAGTTATACAAATTTAGAACCATATGTAGTTTGCTTTACTCATATGACATCCAACAACCAAAATATACTCATTCAATCAGCATAGTTAACACATGATTATTCCTAGAGAACTAACGATATTCGCATAGCCACGCTTTTTATAGAGCCCACTTCTTTGAAAAGGTTGTGAATTTCGTAGGCGAATGAATTCGCATACGTTTTAGCTAACCAAAATAGCAGACCAACAATTGACTCCAAACACACACACACACACACACACGTATACATTCTTCCTAACTCTTCCATAAGTAATTTTCAATTAAATACTCTTGCAAATTTCGAAAATATTTTTAGCAATTTCTTTGCATATTTTCACAGCGATTTCTGAAATGTTGAAGCAGAATAAAAAATAAATATAAAAAAAAAATAATTATAATATCCATTGCAAGAGTATAAAATATAAAAAAAAAAATCGAAAACAGGCCAATAAAATTTATTGTATTTGCTAAACAAGAAGAAGATTATATCGTTTGAGCTTTGATTTGCTGAAAGCCTAAGTGAAACCAGAGAGCCATCATTACGTCAGGGTTTTGAGAAATTAGAGAATACATCAATTAAAATCAAAATAAAATGTTTAAAAATTAATTAACATTTTTTTAATTTAAAAAAATTCCAAAAAAATATTACAAATTTGAAAATTTGAAAATTTTAAAATATTCTTGTCTATCAGCGAGAAATTTAAGCTAACCAAAAATTGGTTGCCTTAAAGCAAAAAGCGTTTTGAGATAAAGAACAGCTAATTAACGATTTTTTTTTTACAAAAATGAAAATTAAATTCTAAAAGACACATTTCTCGTAAGCCGCTTGATATGATAGAAACTCTCTGGCTTTAGATACGTTTTTAGCACTTCATGAGCCTGCGCAGACATATAGTCCAATACATCCCAGTTGGTCTGTATTAGAGACAGCAATAAGATAGAACAAATATAAGTATATACATACATATATCCACATATGTACTCAGCCGTATGCCCTCCTTCAATATATTTGAGATATTGACATGTTCCATATATACAGTAGAAATTAATTAAGTGGTTCGACACTTAGATTTGCTACGGCTATTAACGATATCCTAAAGAATATATATATATATGTATATGTAACATTTGTACATATGCAACCGTGCATATTGTAAGTTTAGCATAGGAAATATTTCAAACTTGACCATGTCCTAGATTATTTGCTCATTGTGTTTTTTTAAGTGTAGCAATTGTGTGTATTTACATATTACAGTTTACAACAACAACAACAACAACAACAACAGCAACAATGTGAGTTTGTCCGTAGCATTTTTTAAGTGTTTTCATATTATATAAACTGGCCCAAAAAGTCTATATATATGCATATATATATACAACTGAACGCAGCAACAATTACAGTGAAAAATGTGTGTTTCTAGAACAAAATATATAATCATTGCAATCAGGTACTGAAATCAAAATTTTAATTATACGATTAATATATATCTATAACAAAAATACCAAAATATATACTAAATAATTGTATTATTTTTGTTAAAAAAAAAAAACAAACAAACAAAACAAATGTAATAAAAAAGACGAAATATAAAACTAAAAAAAGTTAACGAAAAAACTTAGGATTGTTCTCTCTGCGATTTCTTCACTAATAAAAAAAACAACAAAAATATTTAGCTCAAACATGAAATATGTGAGCATGTCAAATATATATATGTATGTGGACTTATGTATATATTGGATACATGGATACAGAACACACTTTACGGAGCTCAAATCCTAAATCACATTCAATTAATCGAAATTTTGTTAATTTAGTTTTTGGACTTTATGGTGATACGACATGCTTACAACTACATATATACATACATATAAAAAATAAATAAATATATATATATATATCTATATATATTACACTATTCACAAACATGAACGTTTATAACATATACGTACATCATATATATATATATATATATGTATATATACACACATATAACAACTATTTAAAAACTATTAAGCTAGGTAGCTGCAAAATGAAAAAAAAAAACAAAAAAAAAATACAATGTCCAGACGTTCAACGAAACCAAATGCAATATTTAATTATACAACTACATATATATATTTTACAATTTATTTATATACACATGTATACATCATAGGTTATATGACATATGCTACATCATTTTTTGCATAAGCCAACAAAATTGTTTGTTACATTTTTTGAACATTTTTTCCCTTTCCAAGAAGCTCACACAAACACAACAAACAAACAAATTAAATTAAAAAAAAATTATATATATAAACAAATATATATATATATATATAAATGTAAACAAATTACAAACCAAGTTGCGCCAAAAAACAAAAAAAAAATGTATAAACATTTATCAAGGGTCAAACAAAACTTGATAAATAAAACTGTAAGAAAGACCAAGCACGAAATACTAAATGTATAAGAAAAGTTCTGAAAAAATACTGAAACTAATTTTTGAAATAAAATCATTGAACAGTTACCAAATGAAGAACAAATATATATGTATAAACTTAAGTATATATAGACACATTTTAAGGACACCAAATCATATAAAAAACAAAAATTAAATGTATCTTGCAAACAGCTATACATATATACATACATAATATTATGTGTTTTTCCTAATATTATACAATTTTTTTTTTTAATATTAACAAAGTGTTGAGTATATTAGAAGCGTGCGAATAATATTTTTACAACAATTTGAGGCAGTTTTTAAACAAAAAGAGGAATTTTGAATGAAATAAAAAGTTGAAAAATTTATTATTATAATACAAAAATTAACAAATAAAAAATAACAAATGGAAAATAATAAGTTAAAAATGAATTATGGAAATGAAAAAGAAATGCATAACGCTTCCGACAATAAGCTTTGGCCACACTAATGTTTAATAAAAAAAAAAAAAAAAACAAATATTAATAAAAAAATTAAGAAAAAATTTATTTACGTTTTACAAGCAATTTTTTGCGTTAACAATGAAGAAGTTGCAGAATGTACGATTGGCCGATTTAATATATATACCTATATATGTACATTTATGTAGTTACCATACATGTGCTATTTACTATATACTCATATTTATGGATAGTTGTATTCAAACAAACAAAACAAAAACCTAAAACAAATGATAACAGATGTTTAAAATAAAAGACAAAAGATCAACACGATAGCAAATGTATTTTCATGACACGCATTTGAAGCGAACATATCAAAACAAAATTATAGCATAAAAAAAATTAAAAAAAAAACCCTATTTCAATTGCAGTATCATAACAAACTGATGACAATTGACAGTTGATTGTTAAGCTCTAGAAAGAACTTGAAAATAAATAAATAAATAATAAATAAAAAAAAAACAATTTGAAGTTTAACAAACAGTAGAGAGCAATAGAAATATGTGTGTATTTATGTACGAGTTAGAAAAACAATTAAATTAAATAAAAAGAAAAAACACTCCCTTATGTATACAAAAAAAAAAAAAAAAAAAAAAAATAAAATATATATATATATATATATATATACTATATATATATATATTGCTACAAAAAGTTCGAAAGTTCTTTAGCTGTTTCATCATTTAATATTACAAAATAAATATTTACAATGGCAAATCATGATGTGAGGAAAAATATGCAATTAAAACTAAAACAAAAACTAAAAATAATTAAAAATTATAAAAATCAAACAAAAAAAAAAAAAAACCAACCGAAACGAAAAACTGAAACCTAAAAATTAAGCATAAATATTTTTTGCTGTGTCTTAGTCCATGTGTCGTAACGAATTTATTGAACTTAATATACATAAAAAAAAAACAAAAAACTTAAAACTAAAAAAAAACCAAATATAAAATGCATTCAAAGATTTTACAGTTTTTTTTTGTTGTTTTATTGAATATAAGCGAAAAAAAACAGTCAACAAAAAACATTTCTACAAAATTAAGCACAAATTTTTTCAACTACGAAATTGCCTTTTACTTGTATTTTATTTTTTACTACTTACTAATATATATATATATATATATATATATATATATATATATATATATATATATATATATATATATATATATATATATATAATAATGTTTAATGGAAAAAACTACGCTGAATTCATTTGAATGTTTTGCAAAATTGCGCCTACCAAAAAAAAAAAAAAAAATAAAAAAACTGTGACTAATAAAAAACAAAGAACCCAAAAAGAGAAAAACTCCAATAAAAATTATAATGAAAAAAAAAAAACAAAAAAACTTTACAAAAAAAAATTTAATTTAAAATTTTGCAACTCAAAAACTTTGCAAGTTTTAACTTAGGCCAAAACCAAAAAAATGGCTAGAAACTATCTATACAAAGATGTATACAAGGACACACACCAACACACACACAGACAGCAGAAATTGAACTAGTTAAATAACGGTACATACATTCTACATATGTACACTGAGCTAAGCCATGGCACATAGCCAGCAGACACACAGACACACACTCAGTCACACACACATGCATATAACAAATTTTGTGTACATATACAAAACACATATATTGAGGCTATATAGAGGCTATATATATACATATATATATACATATATATATATACATGTGTATACTTGTAGGAACAGTTTATATACATTAGCATTATGCAACAACAACAACTTTTATTAATACATACATATATATACATATATATATATATATACTTGAATATTTGAAAAAAGCAAAAAAAAATAAAAAAATAAAATAAAATAATAAAAAAAAAGAAGAAAACCCCCCACAAAAAAATAAAAAAAAACTAACAGCAATTTACTTATATGAAAATGTTTCTTTCAAATAATTCGCAATTGCAAAAACAAATACAAGAAACGAGCAAGAAAACAAGGAAAATTATAAAAAAAATACAATATATATACACTTATTTAAATATTTAATATAAAATATAAAAAACAAAAGGATTTATATGTACATATATATATATACATATAAATCTATATATGTATACATATATTTATATAAAATACTTATATATATATATATATGTGCATATATATATACATACCACTACATAGTTTAAATGTTTATTTATTGTATTTGAACAAAATGAAATAATTAAATAAAAATAATAATAAAAAAAAACCAAAAAAAAAAAATGTTTGTGTTATTTTCTTGAATTAATTTCTCTATATATTCCTTTCTATATTTATAATTCCTGTCTGATTTCTTAGTGCCGACATAGGTCGGTAAAAATATCTAATCGCAATTTGATAGGAATTCGTCAAATTTCGCAGACACTTTTTATGCGCATCGATTAAAAGTCAAAGCTGAAATCGACCATAAAACCGAATCTAATTCCAGCAGCAGTTATGGATCATAAACTTCTCGAGAGCCTTGATAATGGTGAGTACTAACGCTCGATACCAATTAGTAAATAATTATTTAAGGCTCATTCAATAGCGATCAATTGTTGAACCTTACACACCTATATATATGTAGTTATATAGTAATTCTTGATGCTGATATTTATTATATATTATATTTTATTATATTATCAACTTAAACGCATCATATGAAATCGATTTGGATTATATAGTATTACGACAGGATTTATATAATGCCTTAGATATCGATAGATATTGATATGATTGATATGCATGTTAAGATCGATATATAAATATAGTTAAGTATTGGGGCTACTTCAGCTTGCTTTTTATTCATCTGTTATGATTTAGATATTGCTTTAGATGTCAATTCCCATTTCGTGTCCTTCAAAGTATAATTTTAAAATGATTTAATGGTGTCTTCATCTTCTCCTCAATCTTCACGTTCCGTTTTCAGAGAATGAAAAATGCATAGGTTGTATGGTCTTAAAATTTGATATAGATTATTTTAAAAATGTTATGTTTACAAATTTTAATTATTGAAAAATCTTTCCATAATGTGATGAATATAATATAATTTATAGTTTTGTATATATAATAAAAAGATTATTCCATTCATACTTTCGTCTATCCAAGCAGTTATCTGCCGGAGTATTATCTCTCAACACCTACAGCAATTTAAGATATTCGAAATATTTCGAATTTTTCATATTTGCATTCAAATTCTAATTTTAAAAATTTCATATATTTTCCATTTTTGAGTAATACAATTCTGGATACAATTTGGGGTACAATTTTGAATCACACAAGTTTGGAATCAATTGGAATTTGGAATTTTCTGAATTTTTATAACTTAAGGAATTCATAATTTGTATATTTGAAATACAGTTTATAATTCTGCTGATCAATGAACTAGTTAAACGGCTCATAAAAGTTTTTGATTTATGATTAGCTGTGATCGATTTACAATCAAACGTTATCTGCCTCCAGTTTCGATAAGGATTTGGTATAAATACCAAGGCGGCGCTAGGCAGTGGCCAAGTTGAAGCTTAAAATCAAAATGAAGTTCATCATTGCGAGTATTGTGTGCCTCTGCCTGGCCGGCATTGGTCACGCTCAGCCTGTGGCGCTGCCAGCGCACCTGGACGCCCAGCTGCTTACCATCAAGGACGAGATGACGCAAATTGGCGAGAATGCGGCCAAGGCGTTGATGCATCAGTACGAGGAGATTGTCGTCGAGCCGCAGGAGCAGCTGGAGCAGGCTGTCGGAGAGGTGGAGGCGCGTCGCTCCGAGAGTCCTGAGTGCGTGGCCGAGCAGGATGCGCAGATCGACAACGTGCTGAATGCCGCCCATCAGGAGCTGCACGAGTGCGGCCTGATCGCTGCCCACGATTCCGCCGAGATTGTCAGCGATGTCAACGAGGCCACACAGCAGCTGGTCTTCGGCAGCTACGCCCTGGGTCGCACCTACAACAAATGCCAGAGCTACAAGAACGCGGTGCTGCGTCAGTCCTGCATGGCCAAGTTCTATGTGCAGGCTACCGTCTATCTGGTCAGCGCACGCAGCTCCTTGAAGACCATCACGCAGAGCACCAGTGAGCGCATTCCGGCAGTTTTTACCAACAGCAACTCCTGCACCCATGACGCCTCCGGCAAGGCTGTCTCAGCTCTGGACGTGGTCAATTCTGATATCGATTCATGCATTGCCAGGGCTCGTCGTCCTTAAGGGCTCGTTCGATTAATTTATTATGCAATAAAAACTGGTTCATCTTGAAGGCAAATGGAGTTTTCGTTGAGTTGATATCGATAAATATCGATTTTTAATTGGAATTTGCCTGAGAAAAAAGTTAATTTAAAGCTAGCAGAAGAGATTAGCAAAACTTAGCACTTCTACATCTGAAGCTAAAACTTTAGTGGACGTAGAGCCATATTAAATAGTTAAGCCATTTTAAGCCCAGATCTGTCGGCACAGTATATATACAATGAGCTTAAAATAGTCGAGCATTCAAAGTTTAAAACAAGTTTCAAGGTCAAACGAGAGTAGCTATTAAAAGTAGTTCAAAATAATTAGTTTCAACTTTTGAAATTGTCCAAAAAGTGCCCAAGTTGCGCCTATTCAAAGTTTTAATGAGATTTGTATATTGCTTATACTCCGGTCAGTTCTTGAACGAGTATATGGGTCTATAAAAAAAAAACAAATTTGCTAATATTCGAAATTCTCAGCTTAATTTTTCTCTAATTTTTAATTTCTTTTTCTGTCAAGCTCCATAATCCCTGACATTTGCACGGCGCCAGAACTAAGTCCCTGAGCCATCAAATTGATGCCAAATGCGTGGATGCGTGTAATCATAAGTCTCACAAGCTCAGCGACTGACAGGGGCCATCAGCCGTGTCTGGGGCATTTGTTGTGGGGCTTGCCGTGCTCTTAGATTTATTATTTATAATCTAATGCAGGCGCATTGAGAGACTGCTAAAGTTTTTAATCAAAATCCCAATATATAATTCATTCATTTGAGCGGGCGGCATTTGACTTTCAGTTTTTGGCTCTCGTCTCTTGGCTCTCTGGCTGTCGGCTGTCGGCTGTCGGGGTTTGGCTCTCAGCTTTCAGCCTTGGCATGCCGCGCTTTTAGTTACGCACAACTTACTTAATTTTGTTAATTATTGGACTATGAATGGCAGTGGCTAGAGCGAAAAGTCTCGTTTTTCTTAAGTTTCTGCATTTGGCTCGGGTCTTTAGCCGATTTTCATGTTTGCATTGAACTTAAAATGCAACCGAAACTCCGTATTAAGTCCAGCTAAAAGCCGAACTCGAACTAGAAAACTAAAAATCGAGAGTGACTGAAGGATGGTAGTATTCAATTTAGAGATACCCTTTACTTGCAGCGGCGTTTCGATATCGATAATGGATATATGTACTTATCATTCATTATTCATATTATTCATTATTCAGTATTCAGCTATGATTACAAATATTCGAATATATGTTCTTTTATTTCTTTGTCGATAATTATGGATTATGAAAATTTATAATTTATCGATATAAAATATTATTTGAAGATGATCTCCTTTCAAGATTAGTTAACGTTGAAAAAATGCGAATACATAGGCCCTCTTGTATCGACATCGATATATATCGATTGTGGAAATGCATAATATATCGATCAGAATTACTTACTCGGATATTGTTGGAAGATATGTACTTGCATTCAGCATCAGCTTTTGTTACGCATATTCAAATATAGGTATATATGGTCTTTTGCCTGTCAATCGATATTAATCGATTATATGCATTATATATTGACATTATTCATATAAACCCTCTATAATAATACAGCCTTCTATTTAAGTTTCTCTCAGGGCAGGGTATGTTGCTAGAAACGCCTCAAATTTGCTATGGCTTCAAATCAAAATCAAAATCGAAATTAAAATTCAAAATTATAAATCCGATGGCCATCAGGCAGCGTGTCACCGCTCTGCACATTCAATCGTAAAACTATAATTAAAACAGCGGCAAATCAAATGCAACGAATTGCAAATGCGCTAGAATCGAATTTTATATAAATAAGTACTATATAAATACTATATAAATATTGATAATACTTACAAATATAGCAAACAATTAAATTCTTAAACAAACGGAAAAATATGTTAGCTCTAGATATAGGATATAGTTTCAGAATAACCTAAACTGTAAACTGGTATTGTTAATAACATAGCGAGCTGGCTGCTTTGCAGCAGAGCATGTAAGCATTGGCCATAAATAAAATTGCTTGAATTGGGTGTGATAGACTAGAAGATGCTCTGTATCAACTAATTGCCTAAGATGTATAAGTTGTATTAGATGTATAAGATGTATATGATGATACATAAGTATAAATTTTTGTCCGATTACATAAGTCTCCATAGATGTCCAGGAACTCTCTCCTTTTTCTGGTAAATATTTAATATTTAACGTAAATTATTTAATTTAAATATAATACAAGTCTTATTGACCAGTGTAAATTGGTTTACAGGGTATCCGCGCACAGTAGCAAAAAACAAGTGTGAGAAGAGCGCAAGCGCATACGCGCCCGAGCTGCTTTGATCGGCTGTGTGCAACGCAGCGTTGCAAGTTTCAAGGGCAGCTGTGAGACGTTGCAAAAGTGCAGCGGGCGTAGATAAGTCTAGAGAGAGAGAGAAAGAGAGAGGAGCATTGAGACGAAGAGTGTCATGCTAGGCAAGTGTTGCATGACTCGAGCTTTAGCCACTTGTGGTCAATGTCAATCCGTTTGCTGCTGCAGTTGCGCCGGCTTTGCCATTTGCTATTGAAATGCTCTCTCTCCCAGCTGCAGCTGGAGGCATGCAAAGTTCAAGTAACAAGTTCAATTGATGTCATAAGCCTGTTGAGAGCAAGAACATAAATATAACATAAACATTAACTGGAGACTGTCGTTGAAACGGGGAGCCAAACAAAAATCCAAAACTTAAACAGAAACAGAAACAGAAACAGAACTAGAACCAGTTTCACCTAAGCCATGGCAACAGAACAAATGAGTCAAGCCACAAATGCGATAAACGCGACACGACGAAAGCCGAAGTCAGCTGCACGGCGAACTTGACGAAGCGAGCGACGGCGAAGTGGACGAAGGGAGCGAAAATGACGAAGGCAACAGCAGAGACGACGACGGCAGCGGCTGTAGCGAACGCATTGAACTTAGCGATCGGCTTTCTTGTCAGTTATAAACTAAACGCAAGACGAAGCGCTTCGTCAATTGAGCTGTCGCTAAGCAAGTGCAAGAGCTTATTGTCTGTAAGCAACAGTTTTTGCTTCTTTTTTTTTGTTGTTGTTGTTTTCTTTCGTTTCTTGTGCGTTTGTGTTGTCTGTTCTTAGCCAAAAGCATGACAATTTATGGCCTGCTGGTGCAAATCATAATCATCTGCAATTAGAATATTGCAAACTGCAACTAAAATCGAAACTAACGTGACGTAACGTAACGCAGCGTAACGTAAGGCAACGTAACTGATACAGAATGGCGCCGCCCGTCGAGCAACCGGAGGATGATTTTGCCACCAAGGTAAGTGTGCGCAGGATTTTGAGTATTGAATTCCGTTTCAGGTGTCAACTGCGTAGCCCTCGCAGCAATTAACGCTGAGCTGTTAACCACAAATTTGTGGATCGTGGCCAATTAGCAGCCTTGTCCGTGGCACACGGTCAAGGTGGCCAAAAAAGAAAAAAATAAAAAAAAATAGCCAAAATATCAAAAATATATATTCAACAAATTGATTTGTATATTTTTTTTTTTTTTCAAAAGCAAAATTAACATAATATGATCGATGGGCTTGACTTGACTTGAGCCAGTCGTAAATCAAACAGAAACAAAATTCAACCGGAAATATTTTGCTTAATTTTGTTTTACATTTTGATCTCTTCTTCTGCTATTTCCTATTTGGTATTGTTTGCTATATATATGAATATATATTTAAACCCGTTTGCTGCTGCGCTTTTAATTATTTATCTATTTCAATTTAGCTATGCAGCTGCATAGCTTTTTATCAGATGTACGCTAATTGATCCGTACTTTCCCACCTATATACACCTAGAGACACAGACATATGTCAAAAGTCACACGAGCGAGATCTGCCTTTTTCCTGAAACTAACTTCTTTGCAAAGTTCTTCTCCATTAATTTATAGATGCGAGTTAGATGCGCAGACTTCCGCAATTTATAATATATACTAAATGTGATGTATGTATAAGCTCTATATATATATATATATATATATATATATATATATATTTCTAACTAGCATGCAAATCACTTGGCCATTATGCTATTTTTACCACTTTAAAAACTGTTTTGAGTGCGGCTTCTTGGTCGACAATTTAAGCTTTTAGTGAATAAGAAACACTTCAGATTGATGTGGCTGTAGACTTATAAATATATATATATATATATATATATATATATATATATATATATATAATACGCCTTATATTTTAAAATTGATAAGACAAGAAATCCCCCCATCTTATCGTTTAGGCCTAGTTCACCTTGTTCTTTGGAAATAACTAGCGGGGATTTTTGTTTTTTTTTTTTTTGCTTTTATAATGAACAGGTCAAAGAAGTTAGTTATAGATGAGGCCCAGAGTATTAGTGAGAAATAATAGTAAAAGCAAAGATTTATCAGATTAAGAATAAGTTAAAATTTGTAATGCCTCAAAAGGCGAATCAGATCAGATCAGATCAGCAGAAAATATATTGAACATATATAAAAATATATTTAAAAAATATAAAAAGTATATATTATACTATTATATATTATATAAAAAAATATAAATTAAACAAATATATTAAAAAAATAGAAATAATAACAAAAATATATAATTTACATATATATAAAGAAAATAATTATTATATTTCAAATTTGAAAGAAATTGACGTCAGCAATTAAAAATAATAATACAAAAAATGTAAAAAAACAATTTTTGTTAATATAAAAAATTATATACAATGCGATTTGCTTTTTAATAGTTTCTGTTGAACTTCATTGAACTCTGTTGAAATTTTTGTATGAGAAAAACGAAGCAAACAAATAGAAAAGCAATTTAATGAATTACTCTTGACTTGAAATTTAACGTCTACTTAACGTAAAACAAATGGCAAAACAAAAATTTGAATTTGGTAATTTTTGGCTAGCCTTATTTGGCCAAAAGATTGGCTGCACTGCAATGGGCGTGACTAATTAAATATCTATAATTGCCATGTTGGCTGGCCTAAATGGGTTTTAGCCAACGTTTTGTGCCATATTGATATATCTATATATATATACAAGTATGTATGTATATACATTTATATATATATATATATATATATATATATATATATATATATATATATATATATTAGTTTATATCTTTCTATGTCCATCTTAGATCTTTTCCTGAAGAACACAGATATCTTGATATATAGTTAACTCTGCGCGTATATCCCTCTCTCTCTCTCTCCCTCTCTCTCTTTCTTTCTGCTAAGTTTAACCAGTCTTTGATATCTCCCAGATCGTAGTCCCATTTTGGCAGTATTTGCTGCAAGACCTAGACCATGTATCTGTATCGCTTATTAGTTCTGCTCATGTCTGCCTCTGCCTCTGCCTCTCTCAGCTGAATATATTAGGGCCCTGTTTGTCTTGGCAAGTACCTGTTGCTCTCGTCTATCTGTATCTCTGCGCTCTAGTATCTCGATTATAACTATGCTCAGCGTTGCGGAACACAACTCGTAAGACGCAGAAAATCGCAAGTCACAATTACTTTACAAACGACAGCGTTAAAACAAAAAAAAAAAACACCAAAAGCAAAAACTTGGAGTTTCTTTTAGTTTATATATATTTTTGAATATATATAAAAAATTTTTTTTTTTTTTTTGGGGTTTTCTTCACGTGTTTCGCTTAGTTCTTATGCCGTGTGCGTGTCAGCTCTTGTTCTTCTCATTTTTATTTATTTTTGTCTGCGCTTCCGCGTTCGACTTGATGAGGCGTCCAAAATCGTTTACAATACAACCAGAAATACTAACAAAGCCGACGATCAATGGCCCCAAAAAACACAAGAGAAAAAAACAATATGCATAATTGAATGGACGTTAAGAAATAAAAACGTAAAGAACCGAATGAACGACGCGAAAGCACTCCGTGAACGTAAGGCAATGGCCATGTATGTTATGTTAGATAACATATGTTATATGTATGTTAACGGATATGTGTTACATAAGTGCTACGAAAACCGATTGGTAGTTCTTTTAAACTTGAGCAATAAAAAATTAAAAAAAAAAAAATTCCCATCATAATGAAACTAGTTTTAAACCATATTCCATATGGAGCAGATAGATTTCTAGCTAAGGTAACAATTACGATAAGGAATTCATATTCAGTCAAAACACCCACCATCAAAGTTGATATTCCCGTCCAACTCCAGGGTATTCGAATTTGTGTTCTTCGTGGCGCACTCTAAGCTGCTCTGCGCATGAGCAGCCAGCAGAAGCCAACTGCTTCGGCAGCATCTCATGCGAGCGCAGAGCTTGAGCCGTGTTTAAACAACATTTTATTGTTGTTTGTTGCTGTTGTCTGTCTGTTTGTATTGAGTGCCATTGGAGGTCAAGTTCAGGGAATACCGCAGTGCTTAGCGCGTACTTTATGTATGTTCGACGAATTACTTTTTTAATGACTGCGAAGTCTGCATTTCATGTATGTGAAATATATCATAAAGCTGACATTTTATTCAGTAAGTAATTACAATTACGAGCTGTAACTCAGGTAAAAATTTGATTTTTTTTCAGATTTTTATTTTTTAAGTAATTTGGATTTGAGATTCTATCTGAGGCGAGTTTTTGCAATTATTATAATTAAAAATGACGTGATCTTAAAGATATCATATGATTATAATAAGTATATTATATTCTACTACATTTTACAATTATATAGTAAAAATATTAAGATATATTGAAGAATTTTAGTATTTGAATATATATGTTTTAGATGATTAGGTATTTGATTTTCTTTATCCACTATCCACTATCCACTATCCCGTATCCCCTATCCACTATCCATTATCCACTATCCACTATCCACTATCCACTATCCACTATCCACTATCCACTATCCACTATCCACTATCCACTATCCACTATCCACTATCCACTATCCACTATCCACTATCCACTATCCACTATCCACTATCCACTATCCACTATCCACTATCCACTATCCACTATCCGCTATCCCGTATCCCCTATCCACTATCCACTATCCACTATCCACTACCCACTATCCACTATCCACTATCCACTATCCATTATCCCCTATCCACTATTCGCTGTGCGCTATAATTTTAATTTTTAATTAATTAAATATTTTAAAGCCAAATAATATATAAAAAAAAAAGCCCGAAAAATCTGAAGCATATCCATAATAACATACTGCAGCTTTATGTTCTATTATTGTTATTTATTTTTGTTTTATTGGCTGTGAGATTTTTTGTTATTTTTGGCTAGGTGTCGCTCGTTGGCCAGGGCCGCAAAGGCAAATAAATTAATTTGATTTATGCTAATTAGTTTACTTGTGCGTGTGCGTGTGCGTGTGCGTGTGCTTTGTTAATATGTTTTAATATATTTGTTGTTTTTGTTTTTCTTTTCATGATGTTGCTGCTAATTGCAGATACCTTCGATAATTGGATTCTTGAACTTGGACTAATTGGCAATTGAAGTTTTTGGGCCCAGAGGACGTGCCGAACTCAAAATGAATCAATTAATTAAGGCTGAATATGGGCGTAATACACACACACACACACACACTGATATTTTTTTTTTTATATATTTTTATACATTTTTGTAGAATAAATGTAATAAATTAATGAAACAAGTGTTTGCAATTAATATTCATGAAGTTGCCAGCGCGGTGTCTGTCAAACTGTTTGATTTTTATGTCAGCGCCTAAGAGTATGCAGCGGTTTTTCGCGTCAAGGCGCTGATTGCAATGGCCAATGGATGGGATGAACGTGAGTTCGCTGTGCTTTCTCGCCCATGTTATCGATACAAGTCAAGTCGACGCCACCTATTATCGAAGCTGACCCAACAACGAATGACAATGACATATATTATTTATGTATATATTTCAATAGACACACAATATAAATGTATGTGTATGTATGCGTGTGTCTAGTTGTATAAATTGAAATGTGTTAACGTAAATGTATATTTAAAGTAATATGTAATGATGAGGGGCAGCACAAACAAATATGTAAAGCCGAGCGACAATCAACATTTTGTTTGTGTCGCTACCCTTAGGCCGGCAAGTGAGTGCGCGGGAGCAAATCAGCTGCAGATACCCCAAGCAACAGCAATAGTTACCATAAACTGCACAAAATACAATAAAAACTAATAAAATCAAATATAAATAAAAAAAAAAAACAAAACAGTAATAAACAACCAAAGCGTTCAAACTAGCAGCGAGGAGAAGAAGGAGACGAACAAGAAGAAGAAGAAGGAGAAAAAGCAGCAGCGGCAGCGAGTGTAAGTGTGAGAGAGCGCATTACGCATTACGCATTACGCATTACGCATTACGTCTTACGTCTTACGTATTACGCAGCAGCATATTGTGAACGAACGGCACGACAAGAGCATTTATTGGTGCGCCAGGACAGAGAGAGCGAGAGAGAGAGAGAGCGAGAGAGAGAGAGCGACAGTCAGCAGCTACACTGAGTGAGACTAAGAATTGGACACAGTCGCTGAGGTACTCTTTCCTGAGGCGGAGGAAATGTATTCGGCTGTGAAACCACTGTCCAAGTATTTACAATTCAAGTCGATCCGTATCTACGATGCCGTCTTCACAATCCACTCCAAGTGCACGGTGGTCATCCTGCTGACCTGCTCGCTGCTGCTGTCGGCCCGCCAGTACTTCGGCGATCCCATTCAGTGCATTAGCGAGGAGAAGAACATTAACTACGTGCAATCGTACTGCTGGACCATGGGCACCTACATCATCAAGCTGGACAATTCAAGTGATCGACAGCTGCTGCCCACGCCGCCAGCGAGCCGCTCCGGACGCACTCGGATCAGCATGCGACGGCTGGCCGACTACAATGAGGAGTACGCTCGGGCCATGTCGATTGCCGAGGGCGTGGGACCCGAGGTGCGCGGCCAGACGCAGCGCGTCTACCTGCGCTACTATCAGTGGGTGATCATCCTGCTGCTGTTCCAATCGTTCATCTTCTACTTCCCGTCCTGTTTGTGGAAGGTGTGGGAGGGCCAGCGCCTCAAGCAGCTCTGCTCGGAGGTGGGCGAGGCGCTGCTCTCGGAGCAGACGTACAACACCCGGCTCCGGCTGCTGGTCAAGTACTTCACCACGGACTACGAGGACATGCACTATTGCTATATGGCCAAGTATGTCTTCTGCGAGCTCCTCAACTTTGTGATCAGCGTGAGTAGCGGGGGCATTGCCATTGGTCCCGCCCACCCTTTCCAGTCCCTCTCCATTTCCCGCCCGCTTTCCACACCATTCCAGATACTTAACATCCTGGCGCTGGAGGTGTTCCTCAATGGCTTCTGGAGCAAATATCTGCACGCGCTGGCCACGATACCGCTGTACGACTGGGATCGCTGGAACCGGATCTCGTCGCGCGTCTTCCCCAAGATCGCCAAGTGCGAGGTGCTCAAGTACGGCGCCAGCGGCACGGCCAGCATCATGGACAATCTGTGCATACTGCCGCTGAACATACTGAACGAGAAGATCTTCGTGTGCCTCTGGTGCTGGTTCCTCCTGATGGCGTTCATGTCCGGCCTGAATCTGCTCTGTCGCGTGGCCATGATGCTCAGCCGCACGCTGCGCGAGCTCATGATACGCAGCCAATTGCGCTTCATGACCAAACAGCATGTCCAGCACGTCTTCCGGGATCTGACCATCGGCGACTGGTTCCTACTGATGAAGGTCAGCGTCAACGTCAATCCAATGCTCTTCCGCGACCTCATGGACGAACTCTGCGAGCTGCGCAGCATCCACAGCTCCACCTCCTCCCTCACGCTGCTCGAAAGCCCCGCCTAGTCTGTCGTATAGTTATCTATATTAAATTTCCCATTCCAACAATCGTCCATTGTTAACCGTCAAACTCGCTTGTGCTTAGTTTATGTGCGTATCAAACTCATGTACATATATATGTACATATATACATATATCGATATCTATTATGTATCTATATAGCTCCAAAAGTATAGTCAGATCGAATGTGTGATACGCGCAAATATATATATATATTTATTTGATATTGTAATAAAATGCGTATATTGATTTATTGACTTATTGACTTATCGATATTTATCGATCTACATGTGCCATATTCTCACTTGACTCAATTGACTTTTTGATTGATTTATCGATTTAAGTATACATTTCATATTCTATTCAGATGCGGCTTTATTGGTATTAAATTGATGACTTATCGATATTTATCGATATTAGGCAATTATATTTAGGCACGATTGCAACGAACGATTTCCTTGCTAAAATTGTTATACTTGATAAGTTATCGAACCTAACTAGAAAACCAAGAAACAACAAATTTTAAGTAGAGCAAATTAATAATGAAGTTAATCATAATTAGATTCATGCTTAGTGGTCTATGTGGTAATACATATATACGTATATACAGGGTGGGGCAAAAGTAATCACCCGATGCTCCTTTTGTCTCTCCCCCTCTCTCTCTCTCTCTGTCTTTCATTCTCTTTAATTTTTAGTCATTTGCCAAAGATATAGGGTTTACTTGTGGCCCACCCTATATATTATGTTAGTTATATATATAATAATAATAATATTCTTTGATACGGTCTTTGTTCTTAGTCCTGATTATCCATTATAGCTTCCTATCTGGGTACACATACTTAAGTATATATCTATATAATCCACTCATATCTAGTGAGAACAGCGTCTTAGAGCAGTTCTACACTGCAATATTATCAGATCTGCAGAAAGAAAATGTCTGAATATATATACAGTATTTGTTTTATTTATTTGTTATATTATTTGAAAAAAATAAAAACAATTCTATTTGTTATTTAAATTTATTACCAAAAAAAAGATATATATATATATGTATATGTTAACCCTATAGCTGCAACCACTCAACTCACGCAACTACTAAGCAGGCTGAGCAATTGTCATGCCAATGCAATTCACTCCCTCTCTCTCTCTCTCTCTCTCTCTCTCTCTCTCTTCCTTCCCTCTGAATCGCAGTTTTTTGTGTGCACAAGCACACGCACGCTCACTTGCACACCCACACGCCTGCGCATAGCACGCGCATAAGTCGCGCGCGTTTTGCTAGCGTTTTTCTTATACATATTTGTTGTTTTTCTGTTTTCAGTTTATTTTTTTTTTCTTTGCTTTCTGCTTTGCGCACATTTTAATGTGCATTGTTTATACACTAAGTAGTTGCTGTTGCTGCTGCTGCTGCTATAATTTCGTCATTTATATTTTGTGTCTGTGCCTTGTTTCGTTCAGTCTTCGCCTTCGCCGCCGTCGCTTGCTCGCCGAAGACGCTGCAGCTGTAGCTTTTGTTAACAGCGCGGCTCGCTGCCTGCGTTAAGCGTTAAGCGCGCACTCACACACATGCAAACGGAGCAACACACACACAGACGCACACTAAATGTAAATATTATTCAAAAGTCATCGTGTGGTCGTCGTCGTCGCCTGTTTCTGCGGGGGCTCCGCTTGATGAGGGGTGCGACCGTTCTGCCGTTGTCTCTGCCGGCGGCTTTTGCTTTTTTTTTTCTGCTTTATTTTCAGTTTGTCAGTTTGTCAGTTTCTTTAGCTTTGGTTACATCTATTTTGTGCTTATTGTTTGTGTTTTGGTTTTCATTTTGATTTTGGATTTTGGATTTCGTGCGACTGCCACCATTTGGGCTAGTCGCTTTAGTCGGTTAGTCGTGTGTCAACCGGGAGGCCGCCGCCACTGTCATCGTTGTCGTCGCCGTTGCCGTCGCCGTCGCTGTTTAACTGTTAACGTCGCTGCTTTGATTTCGTTTTCAGATTCAGAGCGCGCGGCTCAAACATTTGCAGCTGAGCAAACTTCTCTGGCATTTAATTAAAACGCGTACGTGACGCGCGCGACAATTGCCAACTGCGAACTGCGAACTGTGAACTGCGAACTGCAATTGGAAATTGCAATTGGCACCGTTAACAACGGTTAGTAGCTTGAGCGCTGCAAGCCAATGCGGTTTGTTAACAAAAACAAATCAAGTGCTCAACATCAATTTAAATCCCACAAAACACACACAGAGAGAGATCAAATAGTCGCCCACACAGAGTGAGAGAGAGAGAGAGAGAGGCACTACACACACATGACGTAAGGGTACAGTGCGACAGACGGCAATAACCGTAGGCATTGATAAACACCAGCAAAGTGTAAAAATAAAAATAAAAAAAAAAAAAACATTAGCAGCGGGCACAGGGCACAGTGGTCGACATGCCATTTGTTATACAAGAATTTTGCGGTGAAAGCTTAAGTATCGCATTCAATCAGTTAAGCTTTAAGCTGTCGCAGCTGTCACACATCGCGGCGAAAGCGTTTTCATCTCTTTCCCTTTATTGAGCCAATCTATTGTTAAACGAGTTTCTTGTCTTGGAGCAGAATTTAGCATAACAAACAACACCGAGGCCTGATCAAAGCCAAATTGAAACTGGTATTCGATAGTTATACAAATTATATGAATAACTCAACAAATAATTACAATATTTGCAAATTTCTTTAAATAATGACAGTATTGTTTTTTTTTTTAATTTTTTATTGTTGCTTGTGGATGATGTAATATTTTAAATTATTTATGTGTGACTAAATGTTGAAAGCAAATTCTAAAGAATATTTTATATACGAGTATTCATTCGGAATGATGAAGTCTTCAAGTTAAAAATAAAACAATCAATAATTATAATAATATATATATAAAAAAATAAATATAAACGTATGAAATATTAAAAAAAAGAAAATCTTAAGAATAAAAAAAAAAACATAATAATAATAATAATAATAAGACATATATAGAAAAATATAATATATATAAAATATATAAAAACAAATACTAAGTAAATCAGATAACAAATATTTTATATTAAATTATATAGATATAAACAACTTTATATTTATTTTTTTATATTTATATATTTTTGATTATATATAAATACATATATTGTAATATAAACAAAAAACAATGTACAAAACTAATAAAGTAAATAATAATAAATTAAGTGCAATTATAAAATTAAAGCTCGTCCTTGAGGGATTGCAATGCTCTTATCTCTCTACCTATCGAGCAAATCACACGTGCAGTTGAAAGTCTGATCGACTAATCTAATCTAATGAGAATCAAACAAGAATCATAAACAAACCGACACTTATCCACTAATGTGCATAGTCACAGTGTGCGTCATGGCAAATTATCAGATGCATTTTGCTAAAACAAATGTATGTCGCACCACTGTGTCACCTAGAAGTACTTCCACAACAACAACAACAACAACGAGAACAACAACATCCGAAATAATGGTATAAAGCACACACACTATACAAGGCAAAAAAATAAAATTCAACAACAAAAAGAATTCAACAAAAATAAAAATAAATAAATAAAAAAAAAAAGGCAAACCAAAAAACATCAACAACAACAACAACAACAGCGACGACAACGATTACAACAGCGGTGACGTGCCCGCTGCCGCAGCCGCTGCCAGCGTCGACAGCGACTGGCGCCCATGCGGTTGCTAGTTCTGCGCTCTTTAGTTGGTCGTCTGGAACAAGTCCGAGCAGTCCGAATCAGATTCTGTCCAACTTTCGGCCTAAAGCGGCGTGCACTTGTGCTCCTCAACCACCTCGGCTGCCTTTTTGTTTTCTTTTATTGATTTTGTAGTAAGTGGCGAAGAAACTACCGTTAAAGCTGCGTACAGCTTATCAGCCGTTTGCCGATAAGAATTGTGAGCTATATACGCCGTCATTGTCGTAGCCGCCGCCGCCGCCGTCGCCGCCGCCACCGTCGCCGTTGCTGCAGTCGCCGTTACCGTCGCCGCAGTCGCAGTCTTGAAGGTGTCGCTCGCATTGTTGTTGTTGTCATTTTTTTTTTTTTTTTTGTGCTTAGCTGTTGGCAACTTGACAGCCGAAAACAAAGGCCAAGCAATTCAGTTGGCATCTGCTGCTCACGGGCTAAAGAGAATCTCACGCGTATTTCCCCTCTCTCTCACTGTGTGTGTGTGTGTGTGTAATAATACGTAATAATAAGAGTTATAACGGCAGCAACGGCAGTAGCAGCCATAAAGTGATCAAAGATCTGCTATGAGTGCAGGACCCAAGACTCTGGGATTAGTCATGGCTGGTGATATTGAGCACAGGAGAGACTATCGCGCCTTCCTGCGCAGCATTTCACAGGTGTTCACCATGAACAGCAAGAGCAACAGCAATCAACAGCAGCAGCAGCAGCAGCAGCAGCAGCAGCAGCAACCGCAGAACGAAATCAAACACAACAGCAACAGCGATATTAGCAGCAACAGCAGCCAAAGCAACAACAACAACAACAACAACAACTCCATCCTGCCCATTGTTCGAATAGTCACAACACCTGATATCTTCAGCGATTGCCAGAATATCAACAAGCCAATAGACTACAAAGCGAGAGTCAGTTCCATGTACGGCCTCAGTCGGAGCGATGAGATCTTTAGACGTAACTCGGTAAGTGCCACTTTTTCTATATAATAGATATAGATATATAGTCTATAACTGATTATTAGATATTCCCATTCAACTGCCCTATAGGCCATGCCACTTTTTCTATATAATAGATATATATAGTCCATATCTGATTATTAGATATTCCCATTGAACTGCCCTATAGGCCATGCCTAGCTTACTATTTGTCTAGATCTGACTGAACTGTTGTTATTCTAGATATCAACCAGAGTTTCGACTTCTTAAAAATAATAAAGAAAAATTCAGTGGATTAGGCAGTATTAAAATTTATAATAATGGCATTACGGGTAGTTTTTATACTATCTAATCCATAATAAAGTCGTTATTATAACCTATAATACTATCTAATCATAAATTCAGCTGTTTATTATGACAGTTTAAAAAAAATCAATTTATGGTTTTAGAAATTTAAAAATATATATATAAAAAAAAAGAATTATTAATTATATAGTAGTATTCAAATTTATAATAATGTTATCAGATGTGTTAATACTATATAATCCATAAATTTATTTTACAATTTTAAAAATAACTAGATCAATTTTTAATATCTATAATTGATCATAAATTTAAAATGATATTTGTTGTTAATAATCAATAAATTTATTATAAAAAATATTTGTAATTAATAATTAATTATTATATTATAATATATAATAAACAAATCATTTATCTATTTTAAACTGGGGCATTATATGTTATTTTTCTCAAATTTATAATTGTATTATAGAGCAAGATGATCTATAATAAAATCCTTTTTATTTGCCTCAGCTTCGCTATAGGTTGAAAATAATCTAAAATACATTAAATTCATTAATTAGCTTTGTTTTATACCGTATAAACAATATAGAACAAGTTTAGGGTGTGCCTTCCATGTATTTATAACTAAGCATTGCATATATATAAAGAACTTCACTAACGTTAATTGTGGTCATCGTATAAGAAATTCAGGTCAATTTATTTATTATATTGCGGTTTAGCCTCGGTGATTCGAGAAAAATATTATATATTAAATATATTATAATTTGCATATATATTTATAAAAGTATTATTTACAGATATTATAGTGATTCGCCAGGCCTAATGAATTGATTCATATTCAAGCCTAATTTATATATATATACACGAACTTCTAGATCTAGACTAGTTCCATTCTTTAGTTTTCATTACAAAATAGTTTTTCTCATGTAGTTATATGCCTTTATTCACACACAAAGAAAATGTTTTTTTGCCTGCGAATTCTTAAACTTGAAATTGTTGATGACGCTGACGCTGACGATGATGATGATAATGATGATGATATAGTTGACCATAATCAAGAGCCGTTGAAAATTTCACTGCATGCCTTTTCCGACTCGTTTTGATTGTCTCTTTATAAGTCGTGCTATCGTGTTATTGGGCTCGACAAATTTGCATAGCCGTTGAGAGAAAGTGAAACCGAAACACGTTTCCGTGTTAATGCGACCTATTGTTCCCAAAAATGAAGTGTTTTCCAAACGATCTCAATGGATTTGTCACAGGCTAACCAAATTCATTAAAAACAAAAAATTAACATTTTTTTTTCGCTTTTTCTTTGTTCTGTGATGGGCATTTGTTGGGGAGTTTTGTATTCTCAAGTGGGCCTCTTTAGCGAATGGGCTATATTTTTAGCAGTCATAATATATTTTATTCTAAGGGAATAAATATTTCTGATTGGAGCTCAAATAATAAGATAATATTATTGATATACTGACTATTCTCATTGCTATTAATATTATTATTATTATCAACCTTATAATTTATACAATTATTATTTGAATATAAATTTTACTATTCTAATTGTTATTATCATTAGCATTAGTATTGGAAATTAATCGAAATTTTTATTTATATCATTAGCATAATCGCTGTTTATAGCATTTATTAGCATTACAATCATTATTAGCATTACCATTAGCATTAGTATTATTATTAGTATTATTAGTATTATGATCATTCTCATTGTCATTAGCATTAGCATTGCCATTAGCATTATCATTAGCATTATCATTAGTATTATCATTAGCATTATCATTAGCATTATATTTAGCATTACCATTAGCATTATCATTAGCATTACCATTAGCATTATCATCAGTATTATCATTAGTATTATCATTAGTATTATCATTAGTATTATCATTAGCATTATCATTAGCATTATCATCAGTATTATCATTAGTATTATCATTAGTATTATCATTAGCATTATCATTAGCATTATCATTACCATTATGATGATCATTAGCATTATCATCAGTATTATCATTAGTATTATCATTAGTATTATCATTAGTATTATCATTAGCATTATCATTAGCATTATCATCAGTATGATCATTAGTATTATCATTAGCATTATCATCAGTATTATCATTAGTATTATCATTAGTATGATCATTAGCATTATCATTAACATTATAATTAGCATTAGCATTATCGTTGCCTTTCCCCTAATGATTTTCATTCTCATTATCATCATCATTATTATCATTAAACCCAATATAATATTTGCCATACTTCTCCAGGCCTACATCAATTGTCATTGATATGCGGAAAAATGCATTTCGCTCGTTGGCACATGTTGGCCTGCTGTTGGCTCGTTAATTGTGAGTATTATGTAAAAAGCCGTTGTCAACACTGCAAATGAGTGTTGTAATATGATAAATGACGTTCGCGTGCAATTATATCAAATAAATTAACAGAATTTCGGAAATGTGTAATAGTGGCACAAGCAAAAGCAAAAGGAGAAGCAAAATAAAAAAAAATAAAAAAATAAATAAACAAAATAAACAAAATAAAAATAAATTTAAATCAAATTGATTGCAAAGAAGCGCCCAAGCGCACACTGTGGCTTGCATTGTGTGTGCTCGCCACACGCTGCCGCCCCGCCCGCCCCCGCTGACCCACCTTTGAGGGCTGTGCACTGATGCAACATGAAGAAAATGCATTGCGCATGTTTTCTGCATTGCGTGTTTTGCGTTGCAGCAAGTGTTGATGTCTGTGCCTCTGTGTGTGTGTGTGTGTGTGTGTGTGTGTGTGTGTGTGTTGCTCTTTGGTTTGCTGACTTTGGGGCTTTTGGGGGCAGCTGTGTGACTAATCGCGTTTGACTGTCGACGTGCTGCGCACGCGTTTTGCGCGCGTTTTTTGTCGCCCACAAAAGAAATCTATCGCAGTGGCTAGCCCAGAGCCAACAGTGGGGCAATTGCACATCAAGTACAGCCAGAGTGCATTGCAAATCTAAACAGCACGCAGCAGTGGCTTTATCAGCCGCAGTCGCTGCCGCAGTCGACGTCGCCGTCGCCGTCGCCGTCGCCGTCGCCGTCGCCGTCGACGTTAATGCAATTTGAAGAGTCGCGCGCGTAAAACAATTTTGTCATCAGTTTGCACAGTTTGCTGCAAGCGCACACTGACACACTTACTTATATATATATATATATATATATATATATATATATATATATATATATATATATATATACACAGACATGTGCATTATGCATTACTTCCATTTCCAATTGGCTTTATTTGTGCTGCTCATTTTCTCGCTCTGATTTGCTTGACACTTTTAGCTGCAATGGAAATGTCTCTGCGTCTTGTTGTTGTTTTTGTTGCATATTTATTTTCTTTGTTAATGCAACACAAGTAGCTGCTTGATTGACACTTGAGCTGCCTTTATACATGCAGAACTATTAATATATGTATATGTATGTGTGTCTCTCTCAAAGCCTTTTGTAACATGTTGCAAGAGCTCGACATGGGCATCAGCTGTGCAGCTCAAGTTATTGATCAGTCTATATTATATATTATGATGATCTGATGATCTGAATATAAGATTTATACATGTATTATAATTTTAGTTTACATAATTTTAATTTACTTTTAAAAATAATATAATATAAAAATAAAATAATATTATATATTTTAATATAAATTTAAATTTTAATTTTAATTAATAATAAAAAATTCCAACAAAAATTTTAAATTTAATTCTAATTTAATTTAATATTTATAATTTAAATTTTAATTGAATTTATGATTTAATTTTAATTTCAATTTAGTTTTAAATTATAATTATAATTATAATTTGATAAGTTAAATACATAACATACATATATATATATATATATATATATATATATATATATATATATTTTTTTTAATATAATACATTTTTCCACACCAAAATTATTATCAGAAATGCCGTCAGAGCTATGAATAAATATGATATAATCCTAAGTTATACTTAACTTCAATTTAATCATTCTGATATATATACATATATATACAATCCGTGACTTCCCATGGCGAATAATAAATAAAAATTAAATTTGAATATAATAGTGCAATTATTTATGTATATAATTTCTGTAGCCCTGAGACATTTGTCAATTTCAAAGATTAGAGAAGAACTATCAAGAGAATTATACATATATGTACATATCTGTGTAATATCTATCGTACTTTCTTATCTGACATTTGTTTACACAATTCACAATTCTTAATGACTCATCGGCTCATTATGAAGTTATCTCGCTCGCACACACACACAGCGTTCACAAATCCAATCAGACATCTTTTCAGCTGGCATTTATATCTGGCTGTGGATCTCTTTAGGCTGCTGTTTGCTGCGCTTAATAAACTTCATTAAAAGCGAAAAGAAAAATAAGCAGCGAGGCCCAACACAATAACCATAATCATCATATGCCAAGCGACATTCTTATTGGACTCTTGCGGCGACAGCGACGTCGCGTCGCAGCCAACTTATTGCAGAGAAATTAACTGGGCCCCCGAGACACCCTTTTTGACCCGCACGAAAAGCGGAAATTGAAAGCGAAATGAAAATAAAATTATATTTCTTGACATTTGATAGTTTTGCTCTGTCGACTGTGGAATACTCTTTGCACGATACCAAAAATCCATATATACAGTTATCGATAGTGTTATCGATATGACTTATTAAATTGATTTGACGACTGTACAGGAGTTATTGGTTGGTTTTATCTATGGAAGAGTGTGTATACATGTGAATTTAAATTCAGCTGAAATTTAAATTCAATGTTATCGATTTCGAATTCAAATAATTTCATGTACATTTGACATTTGATAGATCGTATTTTCTATTTGAATTTCACTTCATTAGTATAGTATTTAACAGTTATACATTTCAATTGATTGTAAGACATATATACAGTTATCGATGGTGTTATCGATATGCACTAGGAGTTGAGGAATGTCATAAAACGTACAATAATGGTATTGATTATTTAAGCGATAGTATTAGGGATGGTATTCCCTGTATTGTCATCTCTAGTGTTATCGAACTTAATTCATATCAAGAGCTACTGCCAACGAGAAGCTGTCAATATATGAAATCTTCTAAATTTATATATAAAATATTTAAATTTTATATGAGTCTCTTTTAATTGTTTTTTTTTTATTCAAATTTTTAAAAATTATTTTTCGAGACATTTCAAGCGTAATGCAAAATATCTTATTTTCCTGAACTCCGAAACGTCAAACGGACAAACATTTGCGTATATATATACATATATATTATGTATATAATGTATATAAAAATTTAGATGTATATATATATATATATATATAAACAAATGTATATCATTATCGCATTTGCTTTAAGGTCAGGTGTTATGAATTCATTTCAAATTTGTATTTTAACAAATGAGGTAATTTGGAAATTCTCAATTTTTGAAATTCTCAATTTTTGAAACTCGTTTGAATAATAGTTACCTAAGCTAAACGTTGTTACTAGTAGAAGAAGGTTAAAGGGCCCACAACGAAGTTATCGAGAGCAGTACGAGGCGAGGAGTTGGATTTAGACGTAGCGGCAACCCCATATTCGTTGTCTCCCCCCACCATTTTTGAACGTAACCCATTCTCCTCCTTTCGCACCCTTTCCGCCTGCCATCGCTTACGAAACCCTCGATCGGCTTATACAGAATTGAATGTATTTGCTAACCGAGGATCTGGGCGACTGCAAGCGATAAGGCGTTCAATAGCTGATTTAGTAATATCCCTCCCCTACCATACATGCATATACGAACGTATGTAGCCTCTAGATTCGTCCTCTTGGAATTAGCTATCATCGAAGAATGGCATCCACACAATTGCAACAGGCTCCCACTGGCCCCAAGTTGGCCTTGGCCCCGGCAACCGGCCCGGTAGCACCAGTACCAGCACCACTCGCAATGCCCGCTATCGCTGTGGAGGCTCCGCCAGCGGAGCCGATCTATGGAACGGTGATTCCGAATCGCGTATTTGTGGGCGGCATCAGTCGGGATACAACCGAATCAGATTTGATGATTGCGTTCAGTGCCTACGGTACGGTGCGCAGCACCAAGATCATTGTCGACCAGGATGGCTTCAACAAGGGCTACGGCTTCGTCACATTCGAAACAGAGGAGGAGGCCCAGCGCCTCCAGACCGTGGGCAAGTGTGTCATATTGCGCAATCGTCGCTTGAATATCGCGCCCGCATTCAAGAAGCAGCAACTTCGTCCCAAACTGCAGCCGATCATTGAGACGAACGGCACAGTTTACTTTACCACCCAGCCGCCGCCACCGCAGGCGGTCAATCCCATTCCCATCGATCAGTATGGCGCGGCCACCTACGTCCCGCCTGGGTCAGTCACAGAGTATGCCACCGCCGCCGTGCCGGCCATCTATCAGCAGGCACCAGCCGGCGTCCAATACCAGCCAGTCTATCAGTACTACAGTGTGCCAGTTAACGTGCCGGCCGTCTGGCCCCAGAACTACTACCAGGAGCCGCAGGCATCCAATTCGCAAACATCGATCCCGCAGCAGACATCCTGGGAGTTCGATGGAGCCAACAGCAGTAGCTGGCGCTCATCCTAATCAAACGGAACGCGCCTACGAAATCTGTAAATATAAATCTAATGAGATTAGACCTATTCAACTAGCGAATGCTTCAGTAATCAGCGTAGACATTTGTCTATATATCTATATCTATATCTATATCTATATATCCTTATCTAAGGATATCCCTTAGACATATATATAATATAGAAATATTCTTTTCGTCTATATGGATATATCTCTATATCTTTATATATCTCTATATATCTCAATAGCTCTACATCTCTATATATCTCTCTCTCTATCCCTATCTCTCGATCTGTATATATCTGTATATCTCTATATTCCTATACCTCTATGTCTCTCTTCCCATTCTCCCTATTTCTCTTCGTCTTTCTTCTCATTTTCATTCTCATTCTCTCTCTCGTCCTCTTCGCATTCCCTATTTCTTTCTAGCTCTCTTCTCTCATTCTCTATTTCTCTCTTCTCCTCCTTCTCTCTCTCTCTCTCTCTTTCGCTCTTTCGCTCTTTCGCTTAACTCTCTTCTCTAGAGAGATCCTTTTAATTACTGAAGCAATTGTGATTTGTAATTTGTGATATATAGACAACAACTAGCAACTGATATATATATATATATATATACCCATCTGTGTAGCTAATTACCGTGACCAAAAAAAAAAAGAAAAAAACACAACCATAAAAAAAACCTTCAATTGTATGTGGACAAAAAACAAAGAACATGAAAAACTCACACTCGGCGAGGAAGGACATTGAGATGAAGATAAAAGGTGAAAAATCAAAGACCAAAAAAAATGCAGACAAAGTTGAAAGTTTAAGACATAGATGATAATGAGGCAGAGGATACAATACAAATGCAGAATGCAGAATACACACACATCGCACAGATCGAAAGCTGAGCCAACTACAGCGAAGGAAACATACAATACCAAAAAAAAAAAAAAAAAAAAAAAAAAAAAAGAAAAAAAAATAATAATACCAACAGCAGCTGCGCAACTGTGTGTCGTTAGTTATATATATATATATAAATGTGTATATTCCCTTGAATCGACTATTTCCGTAGTCCCTGAATATGTGCATATATATATATATATATGTACATAGTATGTATATGTATTTTAGAATATTTAGGCACAATTCGAAGGCAAATGCAAATCTATCCACAACTATCGGTTCAACAATATACACGAAAACACCAACACCAACACCAACACCAACACACACAGATTAGAACTTAGTTTGGATATGTTGAATGGTCTTTGGTTACTGTTTAGATTGACCACACTAAAACCGCACCCACCACCAACAGCAACTAACCTAACCCAACCTTCGGCATATCCAAATTAAAGCACACACCCAAAATTATATATATAGATATATTACTATATAACAGTGCACATTTACCTCAATTGTTGCCCAAATATTCTGGAAAGACTAAACGTAACAGACACGCCCCCCACCCACCCCCCAAAAAAAAAAAAAAAAAAAAAAAAACTCGAACTCGAATAACTCAAATGCATTCGGCTATAAATGTTTTCGATTTAGAAATAGAATAGCATATATACTACATATATATATGTATACAAATTATACATAACATCCAAATTATGCAGCGTGAACAATTTATTCTCTTTTCCTGTAACTTCATTAGTTTCTCATGTGCATTTCGATTAGACTAACTAAAAATTTTAAGGTTATATGTATGTACCATCGAATGTTAAGCAAAATTTTAAGTTGTTAACTTTATTGGACCAATTGTTATTAATAAAAGAAATGATGATAAACAACAAAAAAAAAATGTTTTCAAATTGTAGTCTCAAGTGTTCATTAATGGACGCATGGATGGACGGATCGTATATTATTCCAATATATTATTTATACAATTTTTTTTACTTTTTTACTAAAAACAATTTAATTTTAATTAAAAAAAATAAATAAAAAATAAATTTTAATATTATTTAATTAAAAAAAAAATTCGAATTAAATTAAATTTTTTTTTTAAATTAAAAGATGTAAAAAATAGTTTTAATTTACACTTTCTTTTAATAAACTTAAAAAATTAAAATTTGATTTTATTTAAATAAAATTTTAAACTTAATAAAATTAAAAAAAATTAAGAAATACAAAAATTTAAAAGCGTGTGGCACAGTTAATATAAAATTGATAATACCCTTCCGAGAAGGGCATAAGCAAAAGAGTTCTTTTGCTGCTGCTGCTGTATCTGGTGGATACATTTGGCTTAGGGTTGTTGTCGTCGTCGCAGTCGCTGCCTCTGTCGCTGCTGCTGCTGCTGGTGCTGCTGCTGCTGCCAATAACAACAACAACAACAACAACAACAACATCTACAACAACAACAATTGCGTTCATTGTGCTTAATTAATTTAGTTCAAAGATCAAGCGTTCGCGATGCCGTCGCGATTCCTCATGCGTTGCATGCACCCAGCTCCACATACAAACACATGTATGTGATGCGTGTTGCATGTAGTGCTTGCTGCAGCTGCATTTTGATGTGCAACGTCTGTTGTTTATTTGTGCGGCGTTCCAGTTATAAACTTCCAACATTTTCTTGTTGTCCCGATCTCCAGATGTTGACCTATGTACGATCCGCAAATGCGCTGCAGCGTGCAGGTGTTGCCTGGCGTATTTGTGGCATGCCACAAGGCTCGGCTGCCAGCCCTTCGCCAACAGCCACCAACCTCCTGGCTTAATCAATTGCTGTCCACACCCAAAATGCCCGCAGTTGCGATATGCTTAATTAGGCAAACGGGCGACGAGCATAAAAAGCGTCTTTTGTCGCTGCCACACCCCAAACGCCCCCACCCCCACATACACACACACACACACACATGCATACACACATAGATGCCGACAGACACATGTTGTCCATGTTCATTACACACATTTGGCTCTCAAGTTGCGCCTCCCCATGTGGATCGGTTGCCTCTTACACTATGCAGCAAACAGTTAAGGCCGAAAGTTGGGTTTGTTAGATGACATGGGATGAATGTGGATATATATATATATATATATATATATATATATATATATATATATAAAATACATAAATATTTTTATACTTATTTATTTATTTTTGTATAATATTTCTCTGTTTTTTCCTTTTTTAAAATTTATATTTATATTTATGTAAAGTTTTATATATTTTCTATTTTATTATATATGAACTATTTTTATTTGTTTGATTCCCCTTTAAAGTTCATTTTAACTTTTTTTTTTTTTTGGAAACAAAAAAATATTATTTTTATTTCTTACTTTTTTTAAAAATGTATTCTTTGTATTTCCTTTTTTTAAATTTAATTTTTTTTTACTATTATTTTATTATTTTATTTTATTTTTATAATTTATATTTAATTATTATTTATTATCTATTAATATTAAAAAAAAAAAAACAAACAATTTTTCCACGTTTTTCGTTTACTCTAGTTTTATATTATTTTCTATTATTATTTGTATTATTATTATATTATTATTATTTCTGAGGTTTTATTTATATATAGTTTTATATTAAAATATTTCCTTTTTTTCATATTATTTCCCTACTCTTCGGTTTGCTCTATTTGTCTCTATGTTTTGTTGTGCAGTGTTTTTGTAGCGTCCGCCCGTCCGCTGGGTGACCGGGTCGGCATCGGCGTTGATGTTGACGTCGACGTCGGCATCAGCGCTGGCAGCGGCAGCGGCAGCGAGCGCCACCCATAAGAAAATGCGCTGCGGCATCTTGAGTTCCATTTCAGTTGATATTGCTTTAAATTCGCGAACGCGTCGATGCTCTCAGCTCGACTTAACGAGCGGCAAACGGGAAACATTCTAATTGGACGCGCTCACAATTCCAATTTGAATTCTAGACACAAACGCGGCTTATCGGACGAAAACGAAAACAAAATTGAAAATTACAATTTTTATGTTTTTTTTTTTTTTTTTTGTTGCTGTTTGTTATTGATATTTGTTGCTCTGCATTGTGTTCCAAAGGAATAAGGTTTAGTGCAAAAACAAAAATAGAAAAATATAAAAAATACAAAAATTTATAAAAAAGAATATATAACAAAATATAAATAAATATAATAAAAAAAAAAAAAAAAAATAAAATATATATATATATATATATATATATATATATATATATATATATTTGTAATAAACCAAATAAATATTTATTGAACGACGCGCGCGTTTGCATTTGTAAATCGCTCGATTCTACACATATGTATATATAGCTATATGCACATCTATATACATGAATTTACATATGGTTGATATGAATATTAAGCTGTCGCAGTCGCCGCTTTATGCCGCAATAGTTTAAAGATATGCATATAGAAGCTAACATGGAGAGATTATAAATATATATATATATATATATATATAGATAGATATATATATAGTACATATATAATATATATAACTCGATGCCAAGCCCTGTTTATTACATTGTGAACATTGTCACACGTATTCATATTTGCCATCTGGATGATTCACAGTTATAGTCAATTCAATTGTTTTCATAATGGAGCTGCCGCCCCAGAGCATCAGAGCACCAGAGCAACAGAGCAGAGCCCGGGCCACTTAGCCACAAACGAGGTCAATTGGAGCGCGGCTTCTGTGCGATAAGCGAATGCCTGCCAGCTCCTTGAGTACCCAGCAAGATATCTTACGCACAAATGTATATGTATATATATAAATATATCAAATATATATATATATATATATATAAGCTATATATATAATACAAATGTATCGCTGGGACACTGTCCATTTTCAAAGGGTTCAAGCCCCGCTTGACCTGCCGCTGCCTAAAAGTATGCAAGGCTCCCAATGCATCGAGTATTATGCTACACCAAAACTTCAGATTAACAACGGTATTATGAAATAATGTTAGAATGTAATGTTAATAATGAAATAAAAATAGAGAGGAGAAATGAGAGAGAGAGCAAAGAGAAAGATAGCGAGGGAGAGGGAGTAAGGCAGGGCAAGGGAGAGAGAGAGAGAGAGCGGAGAATACAGATATAGAGAAATAGGGGGAGAGAGAGAGAGAGAGAAAGAAAAGATATAGAGAGAGAGAAGAAAGAGAGAGAACGAGAGTATAAGAATGAGAGGAAGCCAAAGAGGGATTCAGAACGATTCTTTGCTTATAGTGCATAATTTTTACCACTAAAATATCAGAGCGAAATCATATTCTATAGTCCTCAATTTCTCGTACTCTTTCACGCTTAATCTAGTACACCCACCCATATAATATCTAATTGGAGCTCTTTCAGTTCCCATATCGCTCACAACAACTGCTGTGTATGGGATATACGTAAAACAGAAAATTAAATTCAGCTGCAGATTGTAAAATTGTTCCGCGAATCGAAGTTCTGTAAGAAATATATATATATATATATATATATATATATATATATATATATATAGATGTATATATATATATATCTATGTATATTTCTCTTATCTTCAGCCCAAGAGGGAAGCGATTACCTCAGCTACAGTTTTTATTTGTATATATATATATGTATATATAAGCTATATAGGCTATCAGAGCGTTGCACTCATCTGGGTAAATGCTTTAAATGGAAATTACTAATAGGCTTTCTTGGTAAATTCAAGCGATTAAGGAGCAAATTCAGTTAAAATTGCAATTTATTATGGGTAGAAAATCTGAGGAAAATATTATACAAAATAAGAAGAAAATATAAATATAAGAAAAATCGTATATAAGAAAAGTAACTCTTGCTATATGCCAGCTTTAAAAAGTAGTTTGAATTCGATATAAAATTTTGTTTACAGCGTCTGCAAAAGTTGTAAATTGTCACGTTTTCAAAAGATATCTGAAGATAGAAGAACAAAAAAGTAATGCCTGAATTTGGCATGATAAAAATAAATATCTATATATATTGGACTCTAATCATAAGAAAACTAAAGATTAAAAAAAAAAAAATTATATATATATATATATATATATATATATATATATATATATATATATATATATATATATATATAATATATATATATATAATATATATAGATTTTATTCTGTTTCTTCTGTTATCTCCTTTCAACTTCTTCAAACCACCCTCGTCTAACAATTTGATCTATAACTTAGAAGACTCTCAATAGATACTCCACATACAGTAACCAGCTCAGTAACATAGACATAACATAACATAGTCGTAACATGGCATTTACAGTGTGCTGCATTAGGTGAGTTTGCGTCGATTGATCAAACGCTTGCGACAGGTAGGCGACATTCCAAAGGCCAAGAACAGCGGCACCTGTGAGAGTGCACTAACTGGCTTACGCAACAACAGTTAACCAGTTTCTCATTGCCCAATTGCTCGAGTCTCGCCAGTTGATGTAAAAGGGTCGCTGCGCTGTTGCGCACTGTCGGGGCATTTAATTTGAGTGACGCCGCGACAGGCCCCTGGCCGAGGGACCCATTGGGGGCGACATCTCGATATGCTTAGCTGCCGCGACTCTGACTCTGACTCTGACTCTGACTCTGACTCTGGCTCTGACTCATCGCGTTGCCTTCAAAAGTCTCGAGCAGCAGTTGCTCATGCTTAACCCTTTAACACCTATGTGGGCAACGCGCATCGAAATTAATAGCCGTAAAATTTAATTTTTTAACTAGTATGTAGTTAAATCAGCTGTGAAATTTTTTAACAATTGTACAATTTAAACCAAAATTTTTTAAATTTAATTAACAAAAATTTTTTGTCTATATATATATATATATGTATATATATATATATATATATATATATATATATCTCGATATCTGTACAGATATATATTTTGTTAGTTTCATTATTATTATGTGCTTTACTGCTTTATTATGAGCTGTTGACATTATCTTTATAATAGATTTTGTTTAAACAATTGAATGATAACACACAATGCGTGTGCGCGACGGGGTCGCTTGAACTCTCTGCGACAGCCTAAGGGTTAAGTGCGGAGCAGTCAAAGGCAGCGGCAGCGGCAGCAAGACAACAACAGCTACACATGTACATTAGCGTGTGTGTGTGTGAGTGCAGAGTGCAGCGTCACTAAAACACGATCGCTGTCTCTGTCCTGCGTGAGAGTGCGAGTGTGCGGGAGGAAGGGGCTGCACAGATAATAGCGCGTGCGCCCATGTGTGTGTGCGTGTGTGTGTATGCAAGCGAGCGCAATTGAAAGAGAGAGAGAGAGAGCGAGAGAGTTGACTCGCATCAATTAAAAGCGCATAACAGATAAAATGAAATGAAATTAAAACCGTTGTTTTTTTTTCTCTCTTGTTTTCTGTACATTTTCGTGTCTTTCGTTCGATTTCGTTGACGTTGTTGGAAACACAACAAATAAAGAAGTTAATAATGATGATGCAGCAATATAATAATAATAATAACAAACAGTGCGATAAACGCGTGTGATAGTGAACGAGAACAAACTAAAACAACAGAGAGAGAGAGAGAGAGAGAGAGAGAGAGTGGACATAGCCAAAGAAATGCCGCAACAAGTGGAAATGAAAAGCAGCAAGCGAAACAGCAGCGAAATCAGCGACAACAACAACAAGCAGCACATTTCCAATCAGAATGAGGCGACGCGATCGCAGCTGCGCAGCAAGCGCAGTCGCCCGCTGCAGCCGGCGAAGCAGCATATCTATGAGAATCTGCCAGCGTCGGCGACGTCGCAGCAACTGCGCAAATACTTTCGCCGCGAGGTGATCTACGAGAATCTGTGCCACGGCTGCGGCTACGGCGTCTTTGCCGCCCAAGGTCGCTATTGCAACTTCTGCCAGTGCATTGTTAGCGGCAGCGTTGTGGCAGCGCTGCAGCAGCAACAGCAACAGCCGCTGCAGCCACTGCAGCCGCAGTCAGCGTCGAGCGGCAGCGAATGCAATATTTATGAGAATATTTGCGAGCTCTGCCGCGGCATCTACAGCGACAGCGAGCAATGCGAGTGCGCCACGCCCACAGCTAAGGCTGAAAAGACAGCAGTGCTGCCGCCGCTGCCGCCGCCGGCGCAGCAAACGTCGGCAGCGCTGCCAACTGCCAAGGCTGGCAAGTCGCGTACTCTGCTCGGCTACTCCAAGTCCAGCGCAGCGACGCTGACGCGTCTCTTCGGCTCGCTGAAGCAGCTGAATCGCTCCGGTTCGCTGCAGCGACGCCTCTTCCAGAAGGAGGTGGGCGGGGCGAAGGCCAGCGGCGCCGGCGGCTCATTGGAAATCATTCACAATGTGGACGAAGTTTTCCGCACGCAGGAGACGTTCGACATGCAGCGCATCTGCGAGCTGAAGCGTCAGCTGCAGTGCAGTCGCAGCGATCAGCATATCTATGGCAGGCTGCGCGGCGACCGCGAGCCTGAACTGGAGCCGCAGCCGCAGCCGCAGCCAGAGCAAGCAGAGGGCGAAAGCGCAGCGGAGCTGAAGCGCAAGAAGCCGCGCATATCGCGCATGCGTCTGCTGCGCCAAGACGAACAGCCAACGGCGGCAGCAGCGTCGATGCCAACGCCGACGCCAACTGCGGCTGCAACAGCGCTATTTCTGAATGAAAGCATTTGCCAGTGGATGAACGCGCTGCGACGCGAGCTGCACAGTTATGAGGACGCTAATGGCGGCGTTGGCTGCCAGCAGCCGAAAAGCGTGCCGCCAGCCTATGAGAGGGAGCGAGAGCGCGAGAGAGAACAAGTGGCTGAGTGTGTAACGCTGCGACGCAGCGAGGCAGCAGCAGCAGCATCATCAGCAGTAGCAGCAGAGGCAGAGGCAGAGGGAGAGCCTGCAGCGCGTTTGGTAAACGATTTTAAGCGCAAATTGCTGGCCAAATCGTGTTTCCAATTAGACGCCCAATTGGAAAGCCAATTAGAGTCAAATGATCGACGTCGACGTCGCTGCGGCATCAATGAACGGCATGACGCGGCCTTTGTTAGTGAATTTCTCAGCGGCTTGGCGGTCAGTGAGAGCGCGACTGAGCCAGCGACAGAGCTCGAAATAACTGTAACAATGCACACAACATGCACAACGGCAGCGGCAGTGGCAGCGGCAGCGGCAGCGCTGCTCGCGGCGTCACGTTTATCGCTGCCTCAGCTGCGGCTGGCGACTGCGCTTGCGGCCAGCCTGCATCGGAGCGTCATTTGCTACTTCGGCTATGACAAATTGCTGAGCAGTTTTTTGCAGCGGCGACAGCGACTGCGCAGCGGCAGCATTGAGCGTTGGCTACGCCGATATCGTCGCTACTGTGAGAGCGGCAACAACAACAACAACAACGACAGCGGCAATAATGCTGAGCGTGAGTCAGCGCAACAACGTCGACAGCGGCGACGCCTATGGGGGCCGCCGACATTGGAGCTGGCAGTTGTGTTAGCGACGCCAGCGAGTGACGACGTTGCTGCGGTCACATGGCATTGCGGCAGCATTAGCCAGACGATAGAACAGAGCGGGCGAGAGAGCGCAAGCGCGAGCGCGAGCGCGAGCGTAGACGTGTGTGAGAGCGAGCAAGAGACGCGATCGGTGTGCGCCAGCAGCGACGACGTCGTCGTTGTCGGCAGCGTTAGAAGCAGCGCGCTGATGGCGGCACCTAAGCAGAGCGCTGTAACAGAGCGCTGCAGCAGCGACGACAGTGAAAACAATATCAATAATAGTAACAACAACAACAACAACAACAACAACAGCAGCAGTGACAATAATAATAAGGATCATGACAATGTTAGCCAGCAGCAGCAACAACAAGTAACACAGGTCAATAGCCATTTCCCAAGCAAACTGATTTGCAACAAATTACAAATTTATAAAAATAAAAATAAAAATAAATGAAAACATCGAACAACAACAATTTGGGCTCACTGCCAGCTGCAATTGAGGCGTAAATTAATAAAGCAACGGTAGTTGCGCTATGTGAGCGAGCGAGCGAGCGAGCGAAACAGATGTAGTAGCTAGAGCACTGAGCGTGAAGCAGCAGCGTGCCAGAGAGCAAAGAGAGCAAGTTTAGCCATCAGAAAGCAACAACAAAAGCGAGCAAGAGAGCGAGCGGGAGAGGGGCATGCGAAACGAAAAAACAGTTTTATTTATTATTATTTGAAAGCTGCTAAAGGGATATTTTGCATTGTTCTGGAATGTGCAAAAGAAATTTGATAAATTCATAATTAAATAAGTGAAACTTAATTAATAGGGGCCCATAAAATGCATATATAGTTATTATTATTATATGTGATATATATATATATATATATATATATATATATATATATATATAATATTATACTTAATAATTCAATAGTGAAATATGCATAAGTCAGATTAAGCGAAATTCAAAGCTCGCTAATTATAGCGAATATATACATATATAGCTATATAGTATTGGAATAATATGCATAACACATGTGAGTGAGTGATCGTGCTTAATAATACTCTTAAAGATTACGAGCCAATTAGCGATAACCAATTCGTTTCTCATATGCAAATTACTTTTTACGATCGATTCTTATGTACATATAAGGGGAGCGAGAGAGACAGAGATAGTCGACTTGCTTCAATTTTGCACGTAACGAGTACAAGTAACGAATACATGTAACGAATTGACTACAAAATGATTAACGATTTTTTTTTTAAATAAATTAAAAATTTGTATAAAATTGCAGTGATAGAATTTTTGAGTATCTAAAATAAGAAATTCTAATTGGAGCTGATAAGAGTAGAGCGTATATTATTTAATAGATTTTAATTAATTTATTCATTTATTAAATATTGAATATTCAAAATATTCAAAATATTTAAAAAATTTAGTACTACAATTTAGAAGAAACGAATTAATAGGTTTATGAATATTTAACTTAGAAATTCTAGATGGAGCTGTTGTAGGGCAGAGCGAATATTGGACGAAATCCAAATTTAAATTGGCTTTAAGTTCTTATAAAAATATTAGTTTTTTTTATTTAAAAATTTTTCTTGTTTTTTTTTTTTTTGTTTTAAATTTATTTAATAAATTTATTTTTATTAAATATTTTAATTATTTGAAAAACTCTCCAAAATTTAGACTAGGCAATAATGCCAATTGGAGTATTTTTTTGTTTTACGTCAAATGAAATTTTGGAGCTTTTGCTGAGAAGTAGAAAATGGATTTATTTCATATCTCAAATTCACAGATTTCGGTCGGCATTAAAATTTCCAAATTTAAAAAAATTTCTAAATTCCCAAATTCCCAAATTTTCAAATTTTCAAATTGCCAAAAACTTACAAGCGTAAAATGTGATAGAATTCTTATATGCGATCCGATTGGCTGCTGAGCAGAGTTTCGATTGAGCTCGAATTGTTGTTGTTCCATAAATCGGCGATTCTGACAACAAAAAGTTTTTTTTTTTTGTGTTTTTTTTTGTTTGTTTGTTCTCTGTTCTAACTGTAGAATTGTGTGATAAAAGTGCGTCGACCGGCGCCTCAGGTGCCCGTGCGTAATCCCACAACGGCGCTTACCAAGAACAAAAATGAGCAAAGCGAAGCAAACGTGAAAGAGAAGCGAGCAGAGACAGAGACAGCGGCAGTGGCAGAGGCAGAGATGGAGGCAGCGGCAGTGACAGTGGCAGCGGCAGCAGCAGAGCGACAGCAGGCAGAGGCGGAGGAGGAGGAGGAGGAGGACGAGGAGGAGGAGGAGTCCATTTATCAAACCATCTGGCAGTTTAAGACCTTGGAGCCAGTGCCCGACGACCATGAGGAAGATTTTGAGATCATCGCAGCGACTGATGCGGCGGCCAGCGATGACGATGCTGACGCAGACTTTTATGCCGATGCCGAAACGGACGCCGACGTCTACGTCGACGCCGACGCCGACTGTATGCAGGCTGAGCAATTGGCGCTGCAAGCGATGGCCACGTTTGCGGCGCGTCACAAGCTGCTGACTAAGCAGACGACGTTGGCGCCGCTGTCGCCGCTGCCGTCGCCAACAGCGTCCATGGATCAAGGCGCCTGGGAGACGGATGACGAGTTTATGTTCGCCAAGGCTGATGAGCAGCAGCAGCAGCAGCAGCAGCAGCAGCAGAGCGCTGAGCAGAGAGAGCAGCAGCAGCAGCGGCAGAGCGCTGAGACGCTTAGCGTGGGCAGCACGGTGACCAACAGCACGGCGACGCTCGGCTCGATTAGCAGCGCGGGCAGCAGCAGCGTCGACAGCGCGTCGACTGCGCCGCTAACACTGACGCATCCGCTGCTGCGCAACATATGCATCTGCTACAGCCTCAAGGAGCCGCAGAAACATAGCGTTATCTTCTACGACTACGAGCGGGCGCAGCTGCATCAGCGATTTATGACGCGCATGCGATGCCCGCCGCCGCCGCCGCCGACGCTGCAGCTGACAGCGCCACCAGCGCAGCCGGCGATGACGATGACGACGACGATGACGACGCAGCATATAAACAGCAACGACGACAGCGGCTGCAGCTGCGAAGCGGATGCGGATGAACTGCCCGATCATATACCGCATCCACTGAAAGAGGATTGGGCTCTGGCCGTGCTCGCAGCGGCAGCGAGCAGCAAACGCGGCGTCGCTGCTCGCGCCGGCCGCAAGCTGCGCGTACGTTCCAGCGGACGTCTGCTCATACCCACCTCGGTGCTGGCTTGGCGCGAGCAGCTACAAGATGTCAACTGCTGTGAGGATGAGGAGGATATGGTAAGTGTAAAATGTGTGACAGTTGCCCCGCCCCTTCCCACAGCCGCCCATTGCAATGGGAACGGCAATTGCATTGTTTTGCGCTGTGGCCTCATCAATTGAGCCCTGCAAATTGTGAGAGACTGACTGAGTGAGTGAGTGAGTGAGAGAGAGAGAGACAACTAGAGCGTGCGTATGTGTGTGCGCACTGCGCAACGGTTGTTTCGATTGTTTGTTTTGCTTTGACTATGCTCCGTTCGCTTTGACTATGGCACGTCTGAGCTGCAGGCCTCGGCGCGTACTTTACAGTTTTTCGCGTTTGCATAAAATTTTACAAACAGCGCGGGGAGGGGGGCAAATGCATTTCAAATAATAGAGAGTATGCAGAGAGCATGCACAAAATACCAGTTAATCTGGATTTCATATGGAATTGGAGTTCAATTATTAGATTAAGTGATTAAGGTTTATTATAAATATACAAAAAATATAAAATGTACAAAATTAATTTTAAAATTATAATATATATATTTTATATTTTATTTTTATTTTTTTTTTAATGATATCTATAATAGATGATATATATTTTGTATATTTTTTATATATATATTTTTTATAAATTATTTAATTCATTAAACGTAAGCAGAAATTCATTTAAGCTATTTTTTTTTTGCTTAGCTAATATTTATTTTATTTAAATATTTACTTTAATTCTTTATCTGATTTTAATTTTAATTTATGTTTTTATTTAATTTGTATTTTATTTTTTATGGCATTTTCATGTTTTTCTCAAACTATTTTTTGGTGTATTTTCACTTTTAATTAATTAATTTATTTTCTTTTATTTTTATTCAATTTTTTATTTACTCTTAATTTATTAACATTTTATTATTATATTGATTGCTCTATAATAATATTAATTAGCAAAATTTAATTAAATTATGCATAAAATTCCATTTGACATATTGCAAAGTTGAGCTCGAGCGCGCTCCAGCTGTGGAAACTTGCTAATTATTCAAATTGTAATAATTAATTTGACATTCAAGTTTTGCTGAGTAAAGCAGAAAACGCCTTAATTTTTATATATATATAAATTGTATTATTTTAATATATATATATATATATATATATATAATTTATTTAGTTTATATATTTCTCTAGTTAGTGTATTCTGCTAGTCGACTTCGCGCCTTCTGTAGTCGTAATTTTTATTGCGCTTTGTTTATATCACATGTTGTTGTTGTTGTTGTCGTTTTTCATTTTATTCTCTTTTGCATAATGTATTTTTATTTATTTGCCTCTCACGTTTCATGTTGTAGTTGCTGAAAATGTTTGTTGTTGTTGTTGTTGTTGTTTTGATTATTTCCCTTTTTGCATTTTGTTGCATTTGCCGCTGCATGAGAAATTCTATGGAATTTATTTTTGGGCATAACCCAGCTCAGCCCCGCGCCCCGCGTCCCGTCCCAAATCAAAGTTGATTCACATATTGTTACAGCCCCGCTGGCCCCGCCCGGGCCCCGCCCGGTCCCGACTCGTTCTACATCCCCACAGCGAGAGACAATTATTTTTGCATGCAAACAAGTCGGCAGAGTTATATATATATATATATATATATTTTTTTTTTTGGCTGTTTGTTTGCCATCAGCTTTTTGGAGAACCGGTTTCTGATTTTTATGCTGTCGTTAATTTCCTGCAGCCCCCCCTTCCCCCTTCCCCCTCGCCCCTAGCTCGCAAAGGGGGAGCCTCGTCATCGTCGTCGCGCAGCATTTATCAGCATTTAATTGGTTAATCATTAGTCAAATATTTTTGTAAACTCGCTCGGGTACGCGCTCGCGCTCGAGTTTGAGTTGAGTTTTCTGTTCTGCTCACCTTTTTCATAATTATAGGTGGGCTGCGCCTCTTGAAAGCCAACGGCTGAGCCTATCCAGCGCCCAGCGTCGAGCGCCCACCGTCGAGCACCTTCTTTTCCCTCGTTTACGAAATTTGCTTTTATCGGGGCTCGGGCTTCATACACAAATAAAGGGCCGGATATTACGAGCAGCATTTGGAGAATTGTTACGAAACAATAAAATTGCTTATCGCATATTGCATGAAAGTTCGACTTAGTTTTTTTTTTTTTTTTTTTTTTTTTTTATGGCAAAACTAATGTCACGTAGCCAGCCTTGAGCTCAGCTCGTTATGGCAAATGCTTTTTGCTCAGATCTAAATATAAATTTGTACGTAAATCAAATAAGAAATATTTTTGAGAATTGTTATAGAATTATACAGATATAATTATATATATATATATATATATATATATATATATATATATATATATATATATATATATATATATATATCTGTATATTATTTGTATTATATTTAAATTTAAATTTAATCTAATTTAACTATATTTTTATTTTTATTAGTTTATTTTTTTAATTTTATTTTTTATATATTTTTTTATTCTATATTTATATTTCTTTTTCTTTTATTGTTTTTATTTTTATTTTTATGAATATTCAGACATATAGTATATAAATTATAATGTTTATGCAAATTGCTTATGATTTAACTTAAAGAAACAAAAAATCTCTAAATGTCATGAAATGCAAAAAAAAAAAAAAAAAAAAATAATTGAAGATCAAGGCAACAGAATATTTTGAAAAAATATTATATATAAATTGATATGTATTAAAATTTGTATAAATTTATGTATATTTCTATATATTTGTATATTTCTATATAACAAAGTTAACAACTGCATGGTGCTCTTAATTATCGCCAGTCGACGATACATTACATGTTTATAGCATTTCAAGTCTGTAAGCCTAATTTATAGACGATGTCACAAGCTTTGGCCCTCAGTCGCTCAACTTGAATGTAGGAATGCGTTTCTCAGTCATCATATACATATATATATATATATATATATATATATATATATATATATATATATATATATATATATATATAAAATACTCAGTCATCTATATATATATACATAAACTTATATCGAGCTTGGGTATAGCTAAATATCATTGAGCCGAACGGATGTTTGGCTATTGTAGCATTTACTTGGCCTACGCAATGCTAAGTCAACAGCTCGACACTTTGGCAACACAAGTGTGAATATGTGTCTTACAGAGACAGTCTCTGGGCTTGTTCCATGGACAGAGCGTCCGTGAGGCAGAGCGCATTGGGGTCCGGTGCCGAACTGCTAGCATTACCTGTACAGGTATCGACATACTGCAAACAACTCTGCAACAATATGTGAGCCGTCAAAACACACAGCTCCAACGGGTCAAATGCGCCGCCTTTGTTTGTGCTGTTTCCAATTTGAGTTATCTAGGTGGAGGACCATAGTAAGAGGCAGATAAAAAAGAGTTATATATCTAACCTGATAGATTTATATATAGATAGATATATATAAAGATAGATAGATATATATAGAGAAATATATAAATTGTAAATAACATTTACAGTTACCGTTACAGTTACAGTTAAAGATGCAGCTACAGATACAGCTAGATTTCCATTAACAGTTAGAGATACAGATACGGATAGAGATACATGTTCCGGTGCCAAGTAGCATACAGGTGAACATGTGCCGCCACATGTCGAGGCAGTATCAATTAAATTTTTTATAAATTTATATATATATAAGTAATAGTTGAACGAATAAAGCCAACAAAGGAAACGCAACAGAAATGAATAAAATAAAAACATATTAAACAACAAAGGCAGCCAGAGGCTCGCTCGGTGCAAAGTCGCTCGTGCAGCGCATATAAAAATTCTATTTTAGTTTCGGCACAGCAACAGCTACAGCTACAGATACAGCTATAGATACAAACACAGATTCAGATACAGATACAGATACAGATACAGATACAGATACAAGTGCAGGCATAGCTCCATTTGTGCGAGTATGCAAATTGGCGAACTGATGGCCAACAATGGCAACAACTAATGCGACTCATATTCTAAACATGCCCAAAACCGTGCTCAGCGACTGCTGCCACGCTGCTAATTGCAACAACAACAACAACAACAACAAATTAAATAACAACAGCAACAGCAGTGGCAGCAGCAGCTACGCAATATTTGCCTTTTTGTTTATGCCCAAACAAACAAAAGCAACAATAACAAATTAAGCTAAATAAAATTAGAGTTTAATCTACCGCTTTCAATGCCCTGCAAACTAGATGTGCTCCAATGGGGGTATATATAAAGAATTGCCTATAGGGCAGATGTTAATATTTGAAATATTAAGCTATTTATAGATAGAGGTTCAGAAAAAAAAAAAATAATAATAATAAAAACATAAATATAAATAAATAATAATAATAAATATAATATAATTTTTAAAAAAATATAAATTATGTATAAATAAAATATAAATAAACATATATATATAAAAACTTTATAGTAGACGCATATGAATTAATATATGTCAATATATATATATATATATATATATATATATATATATATATATATATATATATATAATAAATTATTATACATATTATATTATTTAATAGAAATTCGAATGAAACATTCATTTTAGTATTTTATTATATGAAATCTACACGTTTTCTATATTATATAAATATATATTCAATTCATATTATCACATCATGTTTTACCTTTGAAATTTTAGGTTCAATACAGGGTAGCTCCAAGTTGAGCATGCCTAACTTAAGTAATTTTCTACTTTGGTTTAGAAATTGTAAACTAAACTTCTATGAATTACTCACAGATTACATTTTAGTTATAATATTTCGAAATTTTTGAAAGTATATTAAAAATTTCATTTACATATTTATAAAGATATAATTGCATATGTTTGTGAAAGATTTACTGTATATGTATATGAATTAATATATACCTGGTACTCTATACATATATAATATATATAATATATACATTATATATGCACAACATCTATATAATAGAATTTGTGCGTTCTATGCTGATGATCAAATTATTAGCAAATTTTTTGTTATAGGCTTTTCCAACAATTTAAAAAACTTGCTGAAATGATACATAGGTCAAATTAGTTCTTTTATTAAGCAGAACAATACAGAGTTTGATAGACAAATATTTGCTTGATATAGTAAACGTTTCGTATTAAGATCAAAGGTAAAGGCTGTGTGTATATAGATCTGATTGGAATGGAGAAGACTCAGCTTTAGCAACTGTCTATGTTCTACATATACATATAGATATGCATATATATATAAATAATCTATACAGATATATATATATATATATATATATATATATATATATATATATATATATATATATATATATTTATTTATATATACCTATGTATGTACAACATTCCTAACCAGCATCAGTGCATTATTGCAGGCATTCCAATTGGAATATATCCATCGATCAGTCCAACTACCAAAACATTAGAAATCGTTCTATTTCCTAGGGAATGTCATGATGACTCACCGGGCGATAATTCAATGTCTTAATGGGTATTTAAACAGCGCCACGCCCTCCTTCGCGTTTGTTGTCATTGATATCTATTTTGATATTATTTGTGTTTGTGCTTGCCTTGAGCAGGGCCTTATCAGGCCGGGCTCTACCGCTTTTTTCGGTACCATTTCAGGTGCATGCATTTTCCATGTGTGCTTTTCCTGGGGGATTTTCTTTGTGAGTTTTATGCTTTCGACTGATTCGTGACAGAAAATTATTTACATTTGCAGCTGTTTGGCCAAGTTCCTGGAATGCGAAATTTATGGCTAGACCAAGCTGTATATATATATATATATATATTCGTGTATATGGAGAGATCTCTGTATGTGTGTGCTGTTGCATGGCTGGCACAGACGCCACAGCGCCTGGGGCGTGTAACTTAAGCTGGCTGCGGCGCGTGTTTACAGCTGCTATCCTATAGGTTTCGTTTCTAGCCAACTGGCCCGGACTGTTGGGTGCGTGCGGGCCAGCGGCGCTCGCCTTTCTCTGTTTACGTGTGGCAGCGAGCTGCAAGAAAATATCGGGAATTATAGCTATATAGCCAGCATATGGCATATGGCTAGGTGGGCATGAAAAGCGCATATAATACGCGAAGCTAGCCGGCATCGGCGATAGTACGTCAGCTGGACGACTTCGGAACGGAATAGAGCGGCGATAGATACGATACGATACGATACGCTACGATACGATACGATACGGCGATACGATAAATATACAACAAGAATCGAGTCGAGCCGCACTTCTTTCCACTTGAGCATTCCGTTATCTTGGGGGCGCATTAACCGTTCGCGTTTGGCATTGCACGCGTCGCTCTTGCTTTTCCAGCAAATCGAATTCAATTTCTTATCAATTTTGTGTGTTTCATTTGTATTTGTCTTTTGTTTTTTTTTTCGTTTTTTGTTTTTAATTCATTTCTCGCTCTTGTTGTGCTTTTATTTTATTTTTGATTTTTTTGTTGTTTGTTTTTCGTTTTTCGCTTTTCGTTTTTCGTGTTCCGGGCAGCAGTAGCAGCAGCAGCAGCAGCAGCAGCTGATAAGAGATGTCGGGGAAGGGCAAAGCCAAGCGTAGACTTACGACGGTGAGGCGAGGCGAGCCAAAGAGTGCAAAAATAGTGAAACTAGTGAAAAATCAGGGAAATCGCCGCATCGACACAACAGCACGAAAAGCTGCAATTAATTTGCAGTCGCTGCTTTCAAATTGTATCTCAATCTCAATCTCAATCGACCCCGACACGCCCCACACCCCACACCCCAATCCAGCCATAGTTGTAATCTCGTAGATATTGTATCTTGTACGTTTGCTCATCTGCTCGATATTTATGCGCGTGCTGCGTGCCTTGTCTGCTTGTCTGCTCCACAGATTGTGCCAGTGAGTGATATTCTGCGCGCCCAGCAAATCCAGGAGGACAACGAGGTGCAGCAGTCGCAGCAGTCGACCATCTTGCAGCGCTTCAAGAGCGCCTCCATAGCCAACCTCGATGACCTGCCCGGCGAAGAGGACAAGAAGTCGATTAGGAACCGCATGCGTATGAAATGTAAGTTTTTTTCCCTTGTTATTTTTTTTCTAATTTGAAATTGTATTAGATATATGGACTGTGGTGTAAGCCATACCCCCAGTGGGTGGGCGTACTTTGGTACATATGTAACTGGGTGGGTAATGACAATGGATGAGCGAGGGGGAAGTTGAGGAAGGTGAATAAAGAGAGAGAGAGAGAGAGATAAAGAAAGAAAGGGAGAGATAGAGAGTGAGATAAAGAGAGATAGAGATCGAGATATAGAGAGAGATAGAGAGAGAGAGAGAGAGATAGATAGAGAGAAATAAAGAGAGATGGAGATATATATATATATATATATATAGAGGGAGAGAGAGGGAGAGAGAGAGAGAGTGAGAGAGACTGAGAGAGAGTGAAAGTGAGTGAAAGTGAGATAGAGAGAGATAGAGAGATAAGAGATATAGAGAAGGAGCAATAGAGAATGATTTATAGAAAGGGAATGAAAGCGAGTGATAGTGAGAGATAGAGGGCAAAATAGTGAGAGAGAGAGAGAGCGAGACAAACAGATAAAAAGAGATAAATATAGACTAAGAAAAGGTTGACTTAGCGAGACAGAGATTGAGAAAGAGAAAAACAGAGAGAACAAAAAAAGGGAGAAATAGAGAGAGAGAGAGAGAGAGTGGGATGAGCGAGCTGGAAGAGAATTTACGAAAGAGAAAAGTGGAGAGGCAGAGAAAAAGAGGCAGTTAGAATATAGATATATAGAGAAAGATATCTATATCTATACAGAGATAGAGAGAGAGAGAGAGAGAGAGAGAGAGAGACTGGAATAAGCTGAAACAGAATTACCGAGAGAGAAAATTAGGGAGACAGGGCAAAAGAGATACTGATAGTATGAGACAAATAATGGGAAATAAATAATTAGAGCAATGAGAGTAATGAGAGAGAGCGAGAGAGCGAGAGAGACACACATTAAAAAAAAATCCCCCTATGTAATGAGTGATCAATAAAGAGCAAAAGAAACCGATGAGGAGAACAGCAGAAGTGAGCAACAGCAATGATCACAAGATTTAGCGATTACGCATCGCCTCGGCGATTCTCTGCCGAGGGGAATTCCAGTTTAAGACTACATTTGATAAGATATCAGTGTGGGGGCCGACAGCGAATGGCAAAGTTGAAGACTGAGTGAGAAATTAGTTTATTATTTAATAAATTATTACGCTATGACGCTGGGCGCCCCGATGTCTCAGCCGTTGGCCCGAGCTGCAGCTCGTGTGTGGAGACCAGCTTCACAGCGTGGCCTTAAAAGGTGGCACACACGCGCCCACACGCACACAGAGAGCCGGAGAGCTATGAATGGAATTGGAATTCGAATCGTGGAATGCGGTTTCAAATGCAGAGAGACTCGCTCTCTCTCTCTCTCTCTGGCACTCTCTCTGTGTTTTAGTTGAATGAAAGTCTCGGGGATTTCACTTTTTCGTCTCACATATGATTCACAGCGGGGAATCTTGGAAGGTGGGCATTTAGCATACGCCGTTGTTGTTGTCGATTGGGTATGGCGTCAGCTTTGCTATTCCAGTCAGCGGCTTCGCGCTGAGATTCCGCATGCAAAACGCCCGCATGCCCAAACATGGCACATCGATTGCAAATAATAAATAATATGAAACTAGAAACGCAGACGCAGTCGCAGCGCCAGTAGAGATTCAGGTAGCTAGTTGAGCTGAGTTGCTGTAATTGCAGACGCTGTGGGTGGTCGGCCAGATGATTGATTGGGCGTGGGATAGCAAACCGAAATATCGCGCAAATTCCATGGACAGACTCTTAGCTGAAAGTAGGCCAATCCTCATAGAGCTACATAAACTAATTCAAATTGACATTCTTTGACTTCCTTTCATGTCTCGATGATGCCACACAACGCCTATGGCTGAGCAGTTCACATGTAAGTCCGAATTAGTTTCCCGATTTGCATAACCCATGACTAAACTCTGGCCAATTGCAGCAATCGTTCGCCGAAGAGTGAAAAGAAATCGCGCACACGTCGCAGCCAGGTGAACAGCCTCTGTCTGGATGAGCAGTCGAAGTATCCGCTATTTGCGGCTCGTCTGAATCTGCTGGAGCTGAACATGTCGGATCATCCGTATGTGCCGCGCTTCGTGGTCGACGTCTGTGCCCACATCGAGCAGCCGGACTGCATCAAGCAGGATGGCCTGTATCGCGCCAGCGGCAACAAGCTGCTCGTCGACGAGCTGAAGCGCAAGTTGACCCACTTATACGATCCCCGTTTGCTGCAGACGGACGACATTCATACGCTAACCAGCCTGCACAAGCAATTCTTTCGCGAGCTGCCAGCTCCGTTGATCACTCAGGAGGCCTACGATCGCCTGGGACGCTGCTTGACCGACGATGCAGCCATCGAGCTAATGCATTCGGCCTTCGATGAGATGCCCGAGCCGAATCGCTCCACACTGAGCTTTCTTATCAAGCATTTGACCAAGTGAGTGGCAAGAGAGAGAGAGAGAGTGTGTGAGAGAGCAGAGAAACAGATTATATTGAGATTTATATAGAACTGTAGATGTATAGCTTTAGTTACATGAATGTAATAGCTTAGGCATAGGAGCTTGACTATAGAGCATAAGATATATATGTATAGGACTATCATATCATATATATATATATAACTTTATTGAATCAGTCAAGCTGTCAAATTGCAGTAGATATAGCCTAATAGACATGACCATAAATTAATACAGTTAATACTTCTATCTTCAAAGTTCATGTTAAAGCTCCTGTTAAGTGGACGCACTTACAGCTTCATAGGCGTGGGCCATCAAACATTTGCTATATATTGTATAGTGTAGCCAATCAATAGGCAGTGCTAGTTTGCATAGTTGACAGCTAATAGTTTATACGTTAAAATGCAAATTGTATATTTAAAGTGCATGTTAAAGCTCATGTTGAATAGAATTTCTTGTGGCATGCGCCTTCATTAGGTTTTTTTCGCCTACACATAGATGAAAAATAGTTGGTAGAGTATTATAGGCTGTCAGGCTCATGTTAAAGTTCATGTTAAATAAGCATAGACATTGAGCTCCATTTCTCCAGCAGTGGCTGGTAAACTCAAGCCAGCTGGCAAAGACACGAATTCATATTTAACATGAGCCATTACCATGAGCTCTAAGCATAGCAATTTAAAGCTGACTTCCTTTGATCTGTTATTTGACAAAATAGTTTTAATATTATTTAACTTGTGGAGCTTAAGCAATTCAAATTCTCAATTCCCGCAACACATGTAAATGCAGCCAACAACAGCTAGAAGCAACTATTTGTCTTAGCCAAGTCAAAGAGCTGAAAGTTAAATTTGTTGTTTGCATTTGACTTATGAAATTCTTTGGTTTCAATTGCAGCGTTGCGGCATTTAGCAGCGACAATCGTATGCCTGCCTCCAATCTGGCCATTGTCTGGGGCCCCTGTCTACTGGCTGCCAACAATATCAATTTCAATATTGGCCGCATGAACATGTTGGCCAAGGTGCTCATTGAGAACTACGAGCGCATCTTTCGTCCAGCCAATGAGCGTCTTGTCTGTTAAATTATGCAAATATATGTAATCATTCACACACACATAAGCAAACAATATATATATATATATATATAAATATATATATGTATATATATATAAACATAAAGGAACTGTAGTCAGACAGACGACAACAACAACAATTTAGCAAAGGAAAACATCACAGAGAAATTGTAGCCTTTGATATGAGAGAATCAAAATGTATCACAATTTTCCATCATTTATTGTAATAATTATTATTATTATTATTAGTATCATAAATATTATTATTATTATTATTCTTGTCTTGTTCTTACATTTGCTTGAGAGTGTTGGATTAAGTCGTATCCAATATTGTGCTTATAATTTTTTTTTTTTAATGTTTATTTATTGTTAAACAAAGTGTTTGAGCGCAAACAAACATTTCATGTAGTCGAATTGAGCAAACACACGCAAAATACTTACCAAAAAGACAGTAGACTTAGTTGAACTAGCAGTACAGTGAACGCTAACTATGACTAATATGTAACTCACAGATACATATATATATATATATATATATATATATATATATATATATATATATATATATATATATATCCATATATATATATATGTATATATATATGTTATAGATTCTATAATATTTTTTTTTTTATAATATATTTTATAGAATTTGGTTGTGTGAATGTGACCAACTAGTAAGCAGCATACTCTAGGCATTATCTATGCATAATGTTCGTTAGCGATATATCAAGAAATATTTATCATAATGTCGTGTCTTCTGCTACTTTTTTTTTTTTTTTTTTAATCTACAAATGAGTTATGTATATATATATATATATATATATATATATATATATGTATATATGTATATATGAAATATACTAAAAAGCATTGTGAAGGTTTTTTTTTTGGAAATGCCAAAAATGACAGCAGGATTTGCATGTTTCATTTGTATGATATTTTAATAAAACTGATAAGTATTTCAAATATAAATAAAAAATTAAAAATTTGTTTTTCTTGTTATTGAGCTTGGGATACCCTGGACTTTTGCATGAGGAAATGGGCAGAAAAATGCAAATATATTTAGAATATAAGAGAACGCTTTGAGGATCTGAAATGCATTGAATAATCTCTATAACAACTGTTGATTATATTATCGATAAATATTGATATAAATTAAATTCAATAATAATTTTTTTTTTGAATCACTCTTTCATGTTATCTGGATCATCTATAGATACCTATCTATTGATTTAATATTAATTAAATTAAATGAATATACATTTTTTAATTAAAAAAATATTTTGTAAAAGTCTTCAAGGTATTTCCTAGTGGGACACTCCCCACTATATCACTCTTTGATGTTATCTGGACTTAAAAACAATTATTACGCTATATTATAAAATGATTTATAGCAAAGAGAATACTCCGCTAAGCAGGCCTTGAGTCCTGGACCGCAGAAGTCAATGGCACTGCGGAGCTTTATGTGGGCAACAATTGCTTGCCCACTGCTTGGCTTTGCTTTTCCTTTTTAAATAAGATTTGTGGTCCATTTAATTGATATTGAAATGCAAATGGAAATGGAAAATTGTTGGGCCAATAGCAGCCAGCAGAGAGCGGTCGAAGCTCGAGCGGATGTTGATTTTGGAGCTAATAATGCTCAGCTGTGAGCTGAGCATGGGCGATGCACTTGTGGGCGGGTGGCTTTGGGTGGCTGCTTCCGTCTGCGATGTGTGCTTGGGTTCAATTTTATTTTTGATTCTGTTTCAGTTTTTTTTTTTTTTTTTTTTTGGGTTTTGCTTAAGAGTTGGGACTAGGCAACCGCAAAATGCAATTTGGCCAAGCAAATTATACGTAAAGTTTTGGGAGCGACTCCGAGAGCAGCGGGCGGTGGCTAGCCAGTGTAATCAGCCGAGCATGTGACGTGTCCTTTCAGCGCACACACATAGGATGTCGTCTCCTTGGCGACAAAAACTTTTGCTGGCCAATCAGCCAAAGCCCGGGCCAAAAGCCGCAAAAACCAAAGACAGTTCCAATTCGCATTTGCGGCCAAAATCTCTAACAAAATTACAAATTATGCCGACAGTCGAGAAAGTGGGCGTTGCGGCAAGTGTTGGACAAATGAAAGGGTTGCACACACAGAGAGAGAGAGAGAGACGTATGTGAGGCAAATGCAATTATGAGTCGCAAAATGACAGCAAAAACAGAGTCCACATTTAATTGAGAATGGAAATTGAATAAACATTTGCAACTTGTAATCAGGTTAGTTGACGCTGGGGCGGAAGCTGGTCCAGCGGGAACCAGAGCCAACTCTGGTTGGCTTATAATTAAATTGCTGCCAGCCACAAAGGCTTCTTAGCGTCTGTGCATCGGCGAAGGATTCTGTCTTCATTTTGCAATTGGCTTTGGCAGCTTTGACTTTTGGGTTCAATGCGAAGCTGCCAATTTGCCAGCCGCTTCATTTGCTCTCCATGTGTGTGGGTGTGTGCTAAGCCTTCAGTCGCATACCCTCGGCCAACGGGTGACATGGCTATCAAATTGTCAAGTATTCAAGTAACTTGAAGACAACTGTAACTTTAGAGTTCTCTCTGCTTCATTTCCTATATTTGAGATTTATGGAAATTTGATGCCATTTTATTTATCACATCAACTGCTGGCAGGGTATTAGCTAGTCGCACAGTTTTTTTGCACAGTTAATACCTCTTATTTCCTTGTGTTATTTGGTTTGGTTTGGTTTCTTTTTTTTTTGTTTTTCCGCCTTCTTTCCGTCATTTTTTTTTTTTTTTTGGCAACACTCAGCAAATAAATTTTGCGATTTCATTGCGGCCAAGCCGTTGACTGCAGAACAGAATAACTGAGGACCAGTCATTGGACGAGTGGAGCAGGATTACCACTTGCCCGACGAGCGGCCTGACCACTGAAACGTGCCTTAACTTATAAAATATGGCAAGTGCCAGCTGCCAATTGCAGTGGACCGCAATAGTAACAATTTGCCTCTTGGCTGAAGCCAAAATACTCTATGACTTGCAGGCCTTAACTGTTAGCCGATCAATTTATATTAGCTAATATATTATATAAATTAATTAATAATAATAATATTGAAAATATATAAAAATTTTTATCGAATTAAATTACTCATAAACAAATATTAGTTAATGGTTTATTGATAATGATAATGCTAATAATAATGATAATGAGAATGCAAGGCTCATGATAATAATGCTAATAATGATTAGTAATGAATGATAATGAGCATACCAGTCCTATTGCCAATGCTAATCATAATAATGAAAGTGATCATTGATCAATGATCATCATCAATAATCAATCAATAATGCTGACGCCTATTTTAGTAAAATTGATGGTCAATGAATGCCAATGCTTATGGTAATAATAATGATCAATTATAATGAAAATGACAATATTAAAAAAAAAATTATCCAGATCAATGATCAATGATTGATGATAATGAGAACGTAAATGCTAATGCTTAATCAATGCTAATTAAATGATTATGATAATGCATAGTCTGAATAATAAGAAAATTATAGGGTTGACTTGAATATTTCATCATTAAATAATATTTTTAATATTTTTTGTTTTTAAATTAAATTTATATTAGTAGACAAATTCATTCATTAATATTATATTAAATTTAGAAACCTATATATTTATATAACACTTTATAACTGTCAAAAGCAGAGCTGTATCTGGCAACGCCTAAGTCTCTTTCAGCTCTCACTGGCTGCGTTACACTCTCTATGTCATAGTAATGAGAACTTGAGCTTTAGCAACAAGAGAAGCAATAGAAGTACGAGGACGAGCAGCAGCAGCAGCAGCAGCAGTTGGCAGCGGCACTTGTTGTTGGCCAAGTGGTTGGTTGCCGTTTGGATCTTGGAATTTGCCGGGGCTCAGCTGGCGTGGCGGGGCGGTTCGGTTAAGAGGCGCCACCTGTTGGCGAGAGTTGGGTTAGGCAGTGCTGGCCACAACCAACGCATTTTCTTCAAGCGTTCGCTTACCACAGCCGCAGCAGCAGCCGCAGCAGCAGAAGCACTCGACATTAAGATGCCGGCAATGCGTAATAACTGGGCGTTGCCAAAGCCGTAGTTGAGCCTGAGAGTTGGCTGACAGGACGCTGAGCTGGCAGCAGTCAAGGATGTGACAGCGCTGAGCCCATTTGACACAAGCATAATATAATAAAAACCGCAAACAAGTGATGTCAACCCGCCCAGAGTGCCCATTCAAGTGAATCGAGCTGACGCTGTAGCTGCGGATTGTCGCTGAGGTAACCTCCACATGGACATCATGGCTGAGGTCCAAACGGACTCTGAAGTGATGTCGCCTGTCTGCCTCGCTGGCTGCGCCTAGGCCATGAGCCGGCCTGAGTTGGGGCCTGGGCGTTATCCTTTAGGCGTGATTAAGCCACAAGTGCGTGACATTTTAATGCGACATTTATGCCCAAGACAAGAGATTATTATTGAAAACGCGCCGCTGCAGTCGCGTGACAACAACAACAGCAACAACAACAACAACAACAACGACGAGTAAGAAAATAATAATAACAATGATAATAACATCAGCAAGGATAACAACAGCAGCCGACAGACAGCAGGCAGCATCGTCAGTTGCTTAACACCACAGCCTCTTGCGGGCTTATTTATTTATTTTCTCATTTGACACCTAAGTGACACATTCTGTTTGACGCACCCGCACCGAGGGGGCGTGGCATGGCATGGCCAACAATAACCGAAAGCCGGCCCAAACATGAACCTAAACGGAAGTGGGAAACAGGGCCAGGGGCAGGCCATGGAGCCAGGCGCCAGGCACAGCAAATGCTTGTATTTTTAGCAATCTCTATTGTCCTCATATTATTTCAACAGCTACGTGCTCAATACTCAATGAATGGCTAAAAAAAAAATACATAGCCAATGGAAGCTAAGCTTAAAGTATGTGAAAGTATCAATCAAACTTTCTTGAGGCAGAGTAAATTGTATTTGTAGACAACATTATGGTGTCTTAAGTTAACAGCTCTGCAGCTTAACAGTGACTTAACATTTTGCGTATTTATTCATTTTTTAATGCAAAAAAATATTTAAGAAATGTATTTCTAGGCATGACAATTGATATAATAACAATCAAGAATCTAATCATCATTAATCAATCATCGCGCTTATTCGAAAAGCAATTCCAAGACTTTAAATTGGTATTGGGCTGAAATGATTAAATAATATTGATGTTAGTATTTTTAAAATAAAATGTTTAATAATTTTAATTTAATCATTATTATTAATTTTATTTATAAAAATTCAACTAAATTAATAAGCTGATATGAATATTAAATATATATAGAAATATAAAAATAAATAAATATATATTATATTTATATATATAATACTTCTATATCTATAATATATTTATATAACATATATATAATAAAAACTATTATTTTTGTTATATATAATTATAATTATAAAATATATAATTTTATATATGATATTAATTTATGTATCAAATATATAATTACAAAAATTATTTTCTGTTAATTAATGTAAGATGATAAATTTTAACAAATAATTGGATTAAAAAATTTAATAATATAAAGAAATTTTGAAATGTTAATTTTTTACCTTTTCCAAATTTTTATTTTTTATATTATGAAAAATAAAATATTTTTGTATTTATTTTTTTTCATTATTAAGTATAACTCAACTCAAATATTCAATGGGGAAACTGAATACAAAAATCATTAAGAAAAGTGTGGACTGCGGAAATTTCAATAAATTTGAAATGAAATGCTTATGGAATTCATTCATTTTGCTCATTGCTCACAGCAGTTATCCAAGATGAAGCCTGAAATGTATATGTATTTGCTTTGATTGGCATTTCGACCTGGCTTTCAGCGCATTGGCTAGTCGTTCACTGCTTAATGCGAGCCCGCTAACTTCTTTGTGTTAAGCTTGATACAAAAATGACAATTTAATTAAATTCTTTGGAAAATGCTTTCGCTTTTGTTCTGCTTGCATGAACTGCGCTCTTTTGTCTTATTATCCAATCCAATTTCCTGCCACAGTCCCAAATTGTAGCAGTCGACCTCCACCCCCCACCCATATGCATTTAATGTGAACACCCTGGAATTTGGCCAACGTTCATGGGGGCTGCCGCGCTGCCGGAGAGTGTGGGCGGCGCAACCAACTGCCCTGATTGCTGAGAGCTGCTGAACAGGTGTGCCATCAGGTAAAAATCTATGCAAAGAAATACTGTGTGTGTGTGTGTGTGTGTGTTGGCGTTATAAAAACGTAATAATAAAGTTGGCGCTTTGCTTTTATTGCCTTTTGGCTGCGTTTTGGGTTTGTGGCTGTGCCGGCAGTAAAAACTATTTACACACACACCCACACACACACACACACACACAAACATACATTTGCAGCTGGCGTAGAATGTTTACAAACAAAATGCCAATGGACACAGATGCCATAGAGTGTTGTCATATCAGTGCTAAATTTCCCGAATGGCGCTGCAAAGTATGCAATGCCGCAGCGCAGTTTGGGCACCGGAAACTGGCCAGATCTGTCTCTGTGTATCTCTCTGCCTCTATCTCTGATGTCTGCTGCAGCCCTTGGCTGGCTTTCATTTCAAATTCAAATGCTGTTTGCATCAAAGACGCCACCTTAACTCAATTGGCGTCGTTATTATGACTGACTGTGCCGCGACCATCAAAGTGACAAAAAAAAAAAAAAAAAAACAGGAAATAAAATCGACGTGTGCCCAGGCCAAGTTGCTGGCCGCCAGAGGGCGCTTCATGGTCGCGGGCCAAATCGAAAATGAAGTCAAATTGCCAAAGATGCCACGTTTGGACAGCAACAGCTGCCAGTCGCTATGCCATGCATGTGTGTGTGTGCCTCCCTCTCTCCTCTCCCTCTCTCTATCTACCTCTCTCTCTCTCTCTTTTTCTCTCTCTGTGTGTGCTGGTCTGCATGGTCTGTTTGGTTAAATGGATTGTTTACTTTGATTACAAAAATATGGCAAATGTTTGCACGTTTGATGTCTCACTGAGTGTGTGCGGATGTGTGTGTGACTGTGTATGTGGCTCTGCTAGAGATGTGCAAATATCGTGAGTTAATTGATGTCAAACTCTAGTTGAGCCATATATATATATATATATATATATATATATATATATATATATATATATATATATATATATATATATATATATATATATATATATATGTGTTTATTTTTTAATACTATTATTATAATAAATATAATTATTATTATTTTTTATGTATATAAATACATAAATTTTTAATACTTTTACAATTATACTTTTATTTTATTTTATAAATTTTTAAATATTGTTTTATATTTATTTTGGCTTAATTAATTTTTATTAAATTAAAAATATATTTCTAAAATTAATCAAATTAAATTAATTACCTAAAACTAAAATATTGCAAAACATTTTAAAGTTTTTTAATTTATTTAAATAAATAAATATATAGGTATTAAAATATTTACAATGTATTATTTTACTCATTATTATTCATTTTATCCTGGCCTTATTAAATAATAAAAAATAAAAAAAATTTAATTTATTTAAATTTTTATTATATATTTATCTAAATATTTATTCGTGTCATCTCATCACTAATGCAGTTATTGCATTCGTAGTGCCAAAAGGAACACCGAGCGCCAGCATAACTCAGTGGGGGCTAGAGAGGGCGGCAGGGGGTCAGGGGGGTCAGGGGGGTCAGGGGGGGTCAGTGGCAGTGGGAAAAACAAATTCCGCTTGTAAAATCCAAAAGCTAACATTATTGCAAAAAATCTGCTCGTATACATTTGACTTTGGTTTATTTTTATGAATTTCCAATGCAGTCATCCCGTTGGGGTCTCCGCTGCAGTTAGAAGCGAGCAGCCGCAGTAGCCAAGCAGGTGCCACAATGTGGCACAAAAGGCAATTCAAACAATAGCGACTGGCTGCAGCCGGTGATTGAAAGATTTTTTATGACGTGTTAGAATACGCCCAGAGTTATTGAAGAAGAAGAAGGAGAGCCAACAATAGCAAGAGAGAGAGAGAGAGACAGAGAGAGAGAGAGAGAGGAAGAGAGTCAAGACAATAACTGATCAGGCCATTAAGATAAGAGAAGAAGAGCCAAAATCAATTAAATTGAAAAATATAGTTACCTGCTGAAGCAACGACTGAAAGATACACTGTAAACAGACGCAAGCAGCTGAGGCCGGCTGAGTTCAGCTGGAAGTCGAAAAGCCCTGCTTGAGCAGGCATATTGAAATATATCCATATTTTCCTTTAATAATAAAATCAATTTTTTCTTGGATTTGACATTGATTTTAATGCTCTATTTGATGCGAGTCCATTGATCACTGGGCAACTTTGTTGTCAGCCCTCTGCTGTGACTCCTTTTGTTTGCATTCGTTTAGTTTGTGCGCTGGTCAAATTTATTTTCAACTAAAACAAATGAAAATATGGCGAGTGACACGCAGATACCCTGTAAACATGAAGGCTGCAGTGAGTCAGAAAAAAAATTATATGTATATATATCTATTACTTTTTTTTGTATTATTTTATATATATTTTTATTTTTATTTGATATATAAATAATATATGTAAATAATTTTAAATAAATATAAAAATAAATAAATTAAATTAAAAAAATAAATATAAATATAAATAAAATATATAAATAAATAATATAATAAATAAATAAATAAAATAATAAAAAAAACTCTACATTTTTTTTATATATTTTTTTTATTTAATTTTTTTTCTAGATACTTTATGCTGCCCCGCCTTATTCGTGTAACGACCTACAGGGTATGCCGTAGAAAACTAAAACGAAAGAATAAACGAGTAAAATAACATTTTTATTAGCTCTCTCTTTGTACTGAGGACGACCAACTGCTACAATCACTGCGTGCCGGAAGACAGCCCAGCTGCCACGCCCACAATGCCAAATAGTTTTACACCCCACATGTGTGTGTGTGTGGGTATATTTATTTTTAGTGAATTTTATTTTATTAATGCGAATTTGTTTGGCCAACGCCAGTGCCGACGGCAGGGCCCCAGGCAGGATATCTCCCTGTGTGTGTGTGTGTGTGTGCTTGTGCCCGGGACGCCGCCTGCTCGCTATTATGGCAGCTATTTGTTTGCCAACCAGAGCGGCCATCGACCATCGACCATCGAGCATCGACCAGTGCCGAAAACGGCAGCCAGCTAGCTGCCCCTAAGAGGGTTGGCCTATGGGGCGTATGCGCTATGCACGCTCGTATAATTATTCTCGCGCTCGGCGGTCTGGCCAGCGTGAGTCAGTGCGAGAGAGAGAGAAAGAGAGAGGGAGAGAGTAGGGGTAGGGGAGACAGCAAGAGCGGACCACATGTCGCTCATGATTAATTGAAAGATTCTCTCAACTGTTTCGGTATGTTTGTCCTTTGTTTTTGGGGCGCTGTCAGGGCCGGAGCCATGGCTATAGTTGGTGCCATCGCTGCGGCCCTTGGCGTTTTGATAAATTGTCGCTGCCTTTAAACTTAAACAAATTTCTACGATTGTCGAGTGGTTTGCATGGCAAATGTCAACAAGAGTCCCAGTGCCAGTGCCAGTGCCACTGCCAGTCCCAGTGCCACTGCCAGTGCCAGCTGCCGGACAGGATTAGCATATGCTGCTTGCCAGGGCAATAACCTGTCCCAGCTCTGCTCCGCTAGACTCCTTCACTGTTTTTCTTATTAAATAAATATTTACTGGAAAAACTTTATACAAATTATGATAGGGCTCAACTGATTGAGTTATTTTGCTTACATTTTGCGGCTCGCTTTGAGCTCTTTGATTTGTTCGATTTCATGTGTAAAATTCTTTGTGTGTGACTTGAAATTTGAGCTTTGGCTGAGCAAATTAAAATATTTATTCATAAAATATTATTTATTGTCTTTCAGCTTAATTTATTTTATAATAAAATATTTGCAAGTTCTTTTTTGTTTGAGCTTAGTTTGCCTGAGTTCATGAGTACATTGCTCCAGCAGAAACTCAAATTTTTGTTGAACTTTAGCTTAGCTTTTGTCATTATAAAATATTAGTTAAGTATTCAAGTTGTTTGATTGAGCATAAATTGTTGATTTTCAGGCAAAAATCGTTGCCTTTGAGGTGCCGCATACTTGATATTTAAACTTTTCCTAGGAAAACTCAAATATTTGTTGCCTTTAGGCTTAATAAGCATAACGATATTATATTGCGAAAGTATATTTATAGCTGTACTGAGCTTCATTGCTTAATGCCCAGTAAATTTACTTTCCGAGCATGTGGCGTATACTTAATATTTGAGGTATTAAAAATGTAAAATATTTTGAAGCTAAATTGAAATAATTGCAGAAAGTATTTCTTCTAGTTAAATAGAGAAATGAATAAATAGAGTAAAATTCCCAGAGTATGGCGCAGTCGTCCACAGCTGATTGCTTATCGTGCAATATCAAGACATTTATCAGCTTCTGCTCTGCTCGGTGGCCTGGTTCAATATCCATTACTGCCGTGTCGAACATGGCCCAGTTGTCGCGCGATAAGAAGCCACTTGAGTGGGCAACGCGCTATCTGCTATCTGTAGCAGCCAGTGCCAACATGTCCGAGCACAAGATCACATTGGAGCAGCTGCAGCAGGAGCTGCCCGTGCAGGTAGTCGGATTCACGCCCAAGAAACGGGATGAGCTGCAGGTGTTTTTGACCGGCACTCGACCCACGCTCTATCGGCTGTCGCGACGGCATCTCCTTGTCTTTGGGCTGATCTGCAGCATTGTCATGATTGTGCTTTATGCCTACTGGGATGTGATGATGCTGACGGCGCTGAATGCTAATCGTGATCTGGACACAGCCAAGTCGAGGCAGCCGCTGGCCGTGCAGCTGGAGCGCGAGGTGCGTGTGCTCTGCTGGGTGATGACCACGCCCAAGTACCACAAGACGCGAGCAGTGCACATACTGCGCACATGGGGCAAGCGTTGCAATAAGATCTATTTCATCACCTCGTCCCAAGACGATGAGCTCGACACAATTGTGCTTACCAAGACAGACTCGTACGACGTACTCTGGGGCAAGACGAAGGAAGCCTTGACCTACCTCTACGAGAACAAGCGGCACGAGGCGGATTGGTTTATGAAGGCCGATGATGATACGTACGTGAACTAGTGTGACTCCAATGAACTATTGCCGGAAAGGAACAAAAATTTTAAAATTTGCATATAATAGTTCTAATTGAATTATTTGGTGAGACTTTTTAGCTAAGTGAACTAGTTCAGCAAGTGAACCAGTTCAAAAAGTGAACCAGTTCGAAAAGTGAACCGGTTTTAAAAATTAAAAAGTTTAGCTCAATATGAACCAGTTCATCAAGGGAACCAGTTCCCTAAACTGAACAAGTTCCGAAAGTGAACCAGCTTCAAATGTGTCCCTTTCAACTAGTAAAGCAATTTTATAAGACAGCCAATGCCACTAGTGAGTTCAGTTCAACGTGTGAACTAGTTAAACAACTCAATTTAATTAGTGAACCTGTGAGGAACTTGATGCACTTACAATATGTTATAATATACCATTAGTCTTATTCAGTTGTTCTTGATCAGTTTTTTGAGTAACTTGAGCAACTTTCTCTATCACTCTTATCTCATCACTATGTGTATCTTGTTCACTGTCTATATCTGTCTGCGTCTCTCTTATACTCGTTATCTTGCTTCCCTCTCTGTCATTTTCACTAAATTTTATTCATATTTCATGCAATACGACCCTTCTTCTCGATTTTCATATATTTGAACTTCTGCAACTTTGTTTTTTTCAGTTATGTCTTTGTGGAGAATCTGCGCCACATGCTGTATCCATATTCTCCAGATATGCGAATTTACTTTGGTTACAACTATAAGCTGTTCAACAATCCATTTGGAAATGCCGTAAGTTCCTCCAAAATGTATTTCTTCATATTATTTTCGTATTATTTATACTCCGTCTCCGTCTGTCAGTCATACATGTCTGGTGGCAGCGGCTATGTGCTAAGTCGGGAGGCGCTGCGTGTGTTTGTGAACGGCGTGAACGATAGCAGCAAGTGCCGGCAGGAGGATGATCATGCCGAAGACGTAGAGGTGGGTATATGCCTATATAATCTGGGCGTGCCCGCTGGAGACTCCCGCGACTTGACGCTGCGTAATCGCTTTTTTCCCATGGCGCCATATAGCTTACTAATGTCTAAGTACAACGGTCTGGACTTTTGGCTGTTCAAATACGCCTATTACAATCCACGTGCGGTGAGTCCAATCACAGATCCAGCTCGAATTGTTTTCTTAGGAATCATTCATCTACAGTGCCTGAACTGCCTCTCGGAGTATCCGGTAGCCTATCACTACGTGGCGCCCGAGGAACTCTATGTGTACGACTTTTTCTGCTATAAACTGGAAGTCTACGGCCGCACGCAAGTGGAGGAGCAGCTGCCGGAAAAGATTTTACCCGGACAGCTCTACATACCGCCATCGGACAATAGGTACTATCAAAAGTAGATGCTAAGAGAATCTCTGGGGCTTTTTTTTCGTATATTAAATGAAGGTAGAATGAATAAATGAAATAAATTTCGAATGCCATTAACGCTTATCGATAACATGGGAAATACTTAGCTGGATAGCCTGCAGTGGGCAGGGGCATTGCCTTAGCAATCAATAATCGAGTCGAATTGCAAATTTATCGATAACAAGTTTTTTCAAGCATCACACACTTATGAGCCATTCAATTTGGGCTTACGTTTCCATCGAGACCCAATTTAGATAAACATTTTCGTAACAAATTGCAAAAGGCCTCAGAGCAGTAAAGGAGAGAAATGCGGCTCGGGCACTTGAAAGGCGAAGCCCGGCGCACAACAATGTGCAGCTCTGTGTACCCGGTTAAGTAACTGCATACATGCAGGCGCTGGACTCCATTAGGTCGGAGGCCAGGACAATGGTCATTAGTTCTGGACGTTCTTATTAAGCTGTGGCTGCAGCTGCAGCTGCAACCAATCGCCCCGGTCCGGTCCGGTCCGGTCCGGCTCATTCTGTTGTCCCGGCAACAGGAGGTAGAACAACAAATACAATGGTAGCCACAGCAATACGAACAACAGGAACAAGAGGAACAACAGGAACAAGAGGAACAGCACGAACAATTGTAATCAAATGAAGTTGAGCAAGACGATGATGGAGTTGACTTGATGCCCATGCTGTTGGCCAAAGCATAAAGCCAAAACTCAAATCATACTGATAGCTGCCCACGCAGAGAGAGGGAGCGAGTGGGAGTGTGAGATGGGGGCTTGAAATTGTAAATTATGTTTTTTGTACATGGAGTGACGACAGTGGACAGTCAACGCTGCTAACATTGGCGTTAGGCAGTTGATGGAAATGTTGCTGCTGCTGGACGATGAGCGATGAACAATGAGCGATGAGCATTGCCACTGGACTGAGCATCGAGTGCTGTCTGCTCTGTCTGGTAGCCGAGCTCTAATTATGCAAACTACCTGCTGTTACTCAATTAATCTTGATTACGTTTGTGTTATCCAAATATAATTATGTTGGTATTAATTACATTATCCAAAATCGGACTATGCAGCGCCGTCGCTTGCCAACATAAACAGTTTGTGCGGCTGCTGTTGCGAGTGTGTCTCAAAGCCCATTGCAGACTGGCTCACATCTGTCGCTGCCAACATGCTCTGACCGTTCTGTCGGCATTAGGCAAAAGTGTTTGGCATTAGAGCAGCTACAGTGCGACCTCATCATAATCAATGCCAACATTTCACGTGACTTTGACTTGCTCCTAATTAGGCGGCCAGCCAACTCAAGCCAAGCCAAGTCAGCCGAGGCCAAGCCCGTGCCTGCTCGTGTGGGGCCGAGGTTGGCGTCAACAAACGGGCCAACTATTTGCCGGAGTGGGGGCCGGTTGCCAAAACACCTCAAACAATTTGGCCAAGTTGTGTTGTCCTATTAACCTTAATGCAGCGCACGTTGAAATTTATTGGCCTTGAAAGCTAAAGTTTGAGCAATTCAGCTAATCTATATAAATACCAAACTTATGGAAAGATATTAGTATTATTATATTATTGGTATTGGTATTGGTATTGGTATTGGTATTGGTATTGGTTTTATTAGTATAACTATTATTATTAGCATTAACATTACTGGTATCATTGACATTAGTATTAGTATTACTATTATTATTGGCATTAGCATCAGTATTAGCATTAATATTACTATTAGTATTATCATTTGCATCAGTATTAGTATTAGTATCGTCATTAACATTACTATTAGTATTACCATCAGCATTAACAGTACTTATAGATTAACATTAATATTATTTTTACTATTCGTATTACTATTACTATTAGTATTGACATTAGCATTAGCATGAGCATTAGGCTTTTATCATTATTTTTGGTCCATTTTTAAAGCATTTAAACTGGATTGACCAATTGACCTTAGCTTTAATTTGGCCAAATTGCTTTCAAAGATAAAGCAATTGCCATTGATGGAAAATGCATTTTCATATTACAATTGCGAAAATTGAAAAATTCAAATAAAATAGAATTTTTGACAGGATTTTGCACTGCTTTCAATTAGCTGGATGTTTTTTCTAGATGCTGTAGAAAAACATAAAATCATTTCAATAAAATGGCATCAGCTGCAGCTGCCGCGAGAGGTTACTGAACCGAAAACTATGTCACACAGCCATAGACTCACAGCGAGCCGGACCGATTGAGCGATTGAGGCAAAGGGCGATGCAACAAAAATGAGAATTGCTGTCCCATGTGTCATTTCGTCTCCTAATCGTTCAAGCGTCAATGCAGGCGATTTATTTGATTTGGTGTGCGCGCGTGTTTGTGTGTCTGTGTGTGTTTTGAAAAAAAAGTCTTGCCTGGTTGTAGGTGACTCTGGACCCCACAAATCATTTTCAGTTTGTACAATTTTTATGTCAACTTGTGTTTTTTTTGAGCCAGAGCTGTGTTTTTTTGTTTAGCCGATTCACAAACACACACAGAGACACACACACACACACACACACATAAAGGCACACCCAATCACACACGGCACGCTTGCATTGCTGTTGCTCGGCTGCACTTCCGGCCTTTCGGCTGCACCGCCATTGACTGTTCAACCATGCCGTTGCACACGCACACACACACACACACAGAGACGTTCTATCACACACACATACACCTATTCACACTCACTAGCCACATATTCACACACACGAACAGTATCAGGTTCGCCGGCATATCCGGGCTATGTGCCAGGCATTGGACATTGCCGTTACCGGCTGCAGCCAACATCGCACAGTGGCCAAAAGCCTATTGGCATGCAGTTAAACTTAGATTAGTTGAGGTAATTTGAGACATGTCAGAAATAACTATAATATTATATAAATATATAAATGTATGTACACAAATAAATGTTTAACAAATATAAAAAAATAATAAATAAATATATAAAATATATTAATACAATAAAAAATATATATAAAAAATGAAAAATAAATTGAAAAAAAAAAATAAAAGTAATAAAATGACAAAAAAATATATATGTATATATATTTATTTAAATTTGAAAACGAAATAAATAAATTAATAAACAGATTATAAAAAATAAAACAAATAAAAAATTATATATAATTTATTTTTATTTATTTATTTTTTCACGTGCTAAAAATAATGTAAAATGAAAACAAAAAGAAAACAAAATATATTAATAGAAAATAAAAAACAAAATATATATATATATATATATATATATATATATATATATTTATATATATATATAAAAGTTATTATTATGTATTTTTTTTTCAAACGATATATTTATATAAAATATTTGTTCGTTTTTTATTGTTTATTCAGTTTAGTTTCTAGTTTAGTTTAGATTAGTTTTTTGAGCAACATTTTGAATCAGTTTTAGCCCACTGTGAGGCATTATTTGTGCTCTCTCTGGGTTGTCAGCTTTTTCAGCTTCAAGCCATTGAAAAGTTCTCAGTTGCAACTGCAAATTATGTTGCCTGGTGTGCTGATTGTTGTCGTTGTTGTTGTTGTTGTTGTTTTTGTTGCTGTTGCTGGTGTTGGTGTTGGTGTTGTGATTGTTGTTGCTGGCAGTGCCTGATAATGGCACACAATGTTTATTTACTTGCTTTAACATTTTTGCTGCTGCTGCTGTTGCTGTTCATTTTACTTTATTTTGCCAGTGCCCCGATGGTGCAGTCGACGGCGTGTTGCATGCAACATGCTGACAATGAGACACTTGAGCATTTGGCGCCTGATTGCATGCTACACTTTTACTGCACTGCACTGCACCGAGCTGCACTGGCCTGGCCACTGCCCGCGTGCGACAGGGACGTCACGACATTGTGTTTGCCGCCCCCATCTCGCTCGCACGCAATGTTTGTCTGCCTTTCTGACTTTGACTTAACTTATTTGTTGTCTCTGTGACTCCCACTGTTCGAGTGTGTGTTTAAGCTCTCTCTCACACACACGCACATACACTCACATACAGACACGAGCGCTTGAGGTGTCCGGCAGGATTGTCGCGACGTCCTGCCGCTGCTGCTGCCCCTGCTGCTGCTGCTGCTGCTTCTGCTGCTTCTGCTGGCGCCGCAGTCAACGCCGTAAAGTGTCGTGTTGGATTTGCGTAATTTATGCTCTATTTGCTTTTCGGCTTCATTTCACTTTTTGCTACTGCTACTTTTTGCAAAGTATTTCGAGTCTTACAACGCCCACTGTTATCAGTGTATGTGTGTCTGTCGGTCTCTGTGTGTGTGAGTTCTGCAGTTTGTGTTGGTCGCGCATCCAGAGGCCAGTAACGACCTTGATATCACCTAGAATATATAGATTGCACAGTTTAGTGTATACTGAGGAAATGAACTAGTTCCGCAAACAAGTTCTTGTAAATATATATGAAGAGTACAAGCAAATTGAAACATTTTACAATTGCATATGATGTTCAATATAAAATAGTTTAATTATTAACTAAGCCAGTTCATATGAACTAGTTGGTTAAGTGAATCCAGATTGAACTGATTAATAGACTTCAGTGTTTTGTTCTAATGAGCTTCCGTTTTGTAAAACTGGATCATATGAGTTGGTTAAAATACGTATGGAACTTGCTCATATGAACTGTTCATGAACGAGTGGTTTAACTTCCTAGTTGAATATTGAATATTTATGAACTAGATCATAAACGGTTCATATGAACCAGATACGTTAAATATATACACATGTAATCTATTGTCTGTGTGTGGTTCATATCAAATTGTAAAACTGATTCTTTTGAGCACTTTTACTGACTCATGAATCTAGTTCATAGAACTACCAAATAGCAATGGATAGCAAAGCCACAAATTCTTCGAATTCAATTGTATAATAGAGCCCATCAAGGCAAGTGTAGCGCACTAAGGCTTCAACACCCAACACTCCAGCTCCAGTTCCAACTGAAGCTGGCTTCAACTCTAACTCCAACTCCAACTCCAACTCCAACTCCAACTTCAGCTCCCATTACTTAGTTCAGTTTTATTTGGTCGCTTTTGCTGTGGGTGGGGTCGGCTTTGTTTGCTGCATTATTCTTATAACGTTGCTCAATATGAGAACTCAATAAATTTGCCTTACTTTGGCGGCTGTGTGAGCCATTTCAACAGGCGATTAGTTGCCAGGTGCCTGGAGCTGGGGCTATTGCCTGGTTCAGGCGGCCTGCCCTGCTTTCGACTTTAGTCTCGCTCCGTCCGCCCGAGCGCGCCTGCGGCAGCTCTTGTGCAACAGTTGAGCACCCCGGACCAAATTGAATGGCCGACAGTAGCACACGTGAGCTGAGCTGAGCTGAGCCTGTGCGGGAGCAAGCAAGGGCTGAGCTTGGGGCTGGGCCTTGAGCCTGTGCCCGGAGCTGTGCTTGGCCAGCTACTGCCCGGACTTGGGTGGCGCTCTAATAGGTTTTACATAACACACACGTCGCAAATAAATCTAAATGCAACAGCAACAGCAGCAGCAGCAGCAGCGGCAGCGACGGCGGCAGGAAACTTCATGAAAAATCCTTTAGCAAATAAACTTTACATAGACCGCACACCAATACACACACACTTACACATACACAGACACATGGAGGTTTTCCTGTGAATTTATTTGAAAATTTATTGAGTTTTCGTGTTAACCATGCATAATTAAGTTTTGCCAGCCGGCGACTGATGTTGGCACAGAACTGGGACTGGGACTGGGACTGGGAGAGGGCCTGGGATATGCAACATGAACTGGAATCTATTGGCCTGCGGCAGAAGCCAACAAGTTTTTGCGATTCAATACCCTATGCCCAGGGGGCAGCTACACGTTTTAACTTATTGTAAATAAAGGATTACCAAATGTGAGCTATCATTTAATTTATTCAGCATTGCATATTTCATAGCCATCATTTACATTCGATTGAGAGTGACAGCAGTCGCAGTTCAAGTTCGGTATTGGGCTTAAATGTGTGCAACAATATGTGCTGAGCCCATTGAACTTTAAATAAATGATAATCAAGCTGGCAGTGGGGCACCTTGAATGGGCTAAATAATGTTTAATTTATACAAATTTATGCATTAATTGAAGTGTGATTCTCATGTGAGCTTTGATGGTGAGAGCTATGTTGGCAGAGATTTAAAAGCCATTAAAGTTCTCATTGCGATTTAGTAAATTGAGTAAATAAAATTGGTTATATATAAATTAATAGTTCGAATTCGTTTAGAGGCATATTCAAGCTTATTTAACAACTACTAATGGTCTATCTATAGAGCTTTAAAAAGCGCATTAAAGCTTTCAGCAAACCAAATCTATTTTATACGTATTAAATCCCTTAAGGCATTTTAAAGCTTTCAGTGCTATCTATTAAAGTGAGCAAATGCAATATTTTTATCAATTAATAGTTTAAAGAGCTTTCTAAGAACAGTAAGGCTTGCAGCGTGGATTGATGAATTAAATAAAATTCAGACGTACAGTAAGGGCAACTAAGTACTCTTTGTGGAAGCTTCAATCAAATTAAATTATAATTGGGCTCTGCGTTATATAAGTCATATCATATTTAAAATACAATTTAAAATTAATTTATTAAAATATTATCAAAAGCTTTAAGATTAAGTAGCTGAAAACTCTTGGAACCTTATTAAATTTGATATATTAACTGATTTCCAGATTAATCTATTTCCGCTTATCTTTACATACTCCCATTATATATTTGATTAAAGGGTATTTTCACTGCAAAGATTTCCATGTTCAGAGCATATTTAGTGGCAACCAGTGTTGTGTAATTTTCGGGGCGTTAAAGATAGGCTTTGGCCTTATTTACGATCGCATGAAAGTCAAGAGAGAAAACCCCTTTGACAAGGTGTTCGTGCGCTTCTTACGCTTTCGCCTGCTATTTTTAGGGGGCTTACGGCTTGACAGTGTCGGGCTTAACATCGTAAATGTTATTAATGTGTCGCAGGCGCTGAACGCGCTGGGAAATCAAGTTATTTGACTGCTGCTCGAATTATTATTCCTGATTGCATTTATTTGCTTTATTTCTCGCACGGAACTTCATCTATAATGCGAGCAAGTTGCCAGACAGCACGGCGCCCAGTCTCCACTTGCATTGCTCTAGTCCCACGCCCACGCCCACGCCCACTCTCAACTTCAATTCCAGTTCCGACTTCAGCTTCAGCTTCTGCTCATCCATGTTGTCGCCCAGTTGCCCTTTTTGCTGCTTAAGTGAAATGCATAAAAATCAAATAATTTTCCTGTTTTTCATTTGCTTCACTTTGCTGCATTTACCGCCCCTGCCACAGCTCAACCCTTGCAGACTGCTCGCTTTTCTTCTACGTCTTCTTTTTTTTTTATATAAATATATATATATATATATATATACTTCGCAGTCGGCTGCCGGCTGGCGTCTCCGGCCTGCCCTCTGCACCAACTGGCAGCCAGCATTCGAAATGTTAAAAGTAATTTCCTCGACTATAGTTGATAGCTACTGTGCCGGCAGCTGTTTGCACCCGACTCCTGGCGCTGCCCCGAGTAAGCTACTAGTCGAGGTAATGGAATGTCCTACAGCTCTCGCAGCTCGTCCGGCCCCCTTTTAATACCCATTACATGCGACCCAGGCCCGTGCCAGGGCCCGTGCCGGTGACTTTAGTTTAGCATTGCACTTCGTGGCATTATTCTTTTGGAAAGTGCTCATCAAGCTTCATTTAACATTGTTTCAGCATCATAATCATAGTTTTAGAGCATACACTTACCGTCGTATACCCTGTAGCTGATTAAGCTCTTGATTGATTCTGGTAGGCAGCAGCTCCATTTCCGCACCAAATAATATAGAGAGAGAGATAGATAGAGATAGAAATATACACAGACAGATACAGCGAGAGTTACACTTACAATCACTGTTGCAGTCACAGTTGCAGTCACAGTCACAGTCACAGTCACAGCTATAAAGTCACTTTGTATTGCATAACAATGCAAACTGAAATCATTTCAGTGCGACAATAAAACATTATCTTGCCATTGACATTTCCATTAGGGCGCATTGGCTTATTTAGTGACATTTGTGTCGTTAGTTCGTGCTTTTCCCTTTTTCGTTCCGTTCCGTTCCGTTCCGCTGGTGGCACTCTTCACCAAATGCTCTCAGCCGACTTCTGTCCATATTCAATTTATTGCTCTCCTTTGCCCGTGCAATGCGACAGCACGAAGGTCAAGCCGAGTCCCAAGTTGCCGACATTCCCAATTGGAATTAGCCCCAATCCGCAATAAAAAAAACCAACACAGAATTTTTGTCTTTGCCAGCTATGGTGTGTATTTATCAAAGACGCGACTAAGTGTAAGTGTAGTTATATCTAATCTAGTTATCTAGTTTGTGTATTGGTGGTTAGGAATAAATGAAAAATTGTCAAGCTTCGTTATTTGCGTATTAAATGTGTATGAACAGGAATGATATATGTATATAAATGTATATATATATGTATACTTGATATAGCTTCGTGTGTATATAAGTATATATATATATATAGTAGCAGCGACGCTTCAATCAATTGGAAACGCCGATTTTGTTTTTTGTGTATTTTCTTATTTGCCTTTGTAGAACTATTTGATCTGTATGAAATATTTGCAATTTCATGTACGCCTTATTTGTAATCCGAACGGGAAGCGCTAATTAAATATATGTATATATATATATATATGTATATTGAGATCTGTATAGTAAGCAGCGTCTACTTACCAGTTACTAAAGTAACCGATTGGCTCTCAACGCATAACACAGAAGTAACAGCACTAAATACTCATATGAACTCCATCCTAGAAGATAAATGGAAATATATGGCATATAGATGACTATATATATCATTATGTTATGCGATAAATGTTGCCGTAATAATTCAGTTTAGTAAGAGCTTTACGTATCCAGTAACCAGCGAGGAATCCGTATGTTTCCTTGCTGCTGGAACTTTCTGTGGATAGAGAAATGTTGGATTAATATATATATATATATATATATATATATTATATATATCAGATATATTGAGGCTCTCTTGGCTCACCTGCCATTAGTTATATTCGTCTATCCGTGGGTAAGTTTAGTGTATTGTAAGTCAAGGTATTTAACAAGCTGGAATCAGAGCATGAGATCTAGGTATTTATCAGAAAGTTTGTGTTGAATGTGCTAAAAAAAAAAAAATAAAAAAAAAAACAAAATGTGTCAACTAAATTTCTGCAGAATCCTGGAAGAAACCAACTTACCCATTAAAAAATATATAAAGTCCGTGTGTGTTAATGTACCATATTGCTGACAGGTTAGCATAAAAACTGTTTATTGTATTGTAACGTAGTGTAAATGCGGAATAAATGCGGAATAAACCTTATATCTGTTGCACGCTGGAATTAAAAAAAAAAAGAAACATTTTTATTTACCTGGCAAAATGTTTTTTTTTTTTTTTTTTTTTGCTTACCTGCGAAATAAAATTTTGTAATATTTGCAGCATGCAAACAAAAAAAAAAATTTTTTTTTTTTTCGAAATTTATAAAAAAAATAAACTGGAAATTTGGAAAGTTTTTTTCAAATATTTTAAGGAGCTCTATTTGGTGTGTCGAGTGAGGAAACCCGAATTCAACTGAACTAAATAAAATAAATTCCTAGGCATATGCCCAGGAAAGTTGGCAAAGCCTACTTGGATGCAAAAAAAAAGCAAAGCCCACTTGGATGCGAAAAAACCCAAAATCAAATTCAAATTGAAATAGAAATAGAAATTGAGCCATCAAATACCTGGGCAAAATATGTCATATTATTGTTGCATAATTTCTCTGATATTATGCGAGATGTGTACAGATATATTTAGATATATATGTATATATATATATTCTAGATCCTTGCCCAGCTTCAGCTGTAGCAACAATTCGCTTCGTTAAGCGCTTTTGTTGGCATTGAAGCTCCTTGTGCTCTGAAGAGTTCACGAGAAGCCATTTTGGCAGAGGTGAAGTAGCTGCTGCTGCTGCTGCTGCTGCTTACGGCAACTGTTAATAGTCCTTGGCTGAGCTGTGGCCACTAATGGCGTACTTCAATTGGAATTCATAAAGGCTCAGCCAGTGCCATTCAAGTCAAGGCATTTAAAACTATGCAAAGGCTGTGTGTGGGCGGCGGGGCGCACGCGTCGTATGCGCAATGTCGAGTGCCTCGATTTACATTCCTTTATGCTTGTGCCTTTTTCTTTGCGGCCAGATAAAGGGGCAACTTAGGAGCCGGGCGAGCATCGAGGGTGTTGGCTGGCTGCATAATTTGTGGCATTTGGCTCGGTTTGTCATACGGCAAATCGAAATGTTATTTATATGCCGTACGTGTGCGCCCGCCTCCACGCCAAAGCTGATGACGACAAATGCGACAATGTCGCAGACGTGCACGGCTTATCGCTGGCTGTGGCAGCCCGCCCACTCGACGCATTTGTGATAAGGTTTTTACGTGTCCGCAGCAGAGAGAATATCGCTGCCAGACAGCCAGCCAGCCTGCCTGCCAGCCAGCTTCTTTGCCAAGGTGACCAACTGCCACCTTCAGAGGCCAATTTGTTTAAGCCATAAGCTGCGAGCATTCATGAATATAATCGCAATTTAATTAAACGCATTCACCCATTGTCTGGGCCAAGAAGCTGTTAGGCCGACAGTCGACTGACACGCATAGCTGCATTTAAGTCCATGATAACGCTTTAAGCACTGCAATTAAGTGTTGGAAAATTCAGTGTGTGCAACGTGCACTAAATCGCTGATAAATATCTGTCATGAGCTATGATGTGGAAAGTGGATATGAAAAACAAATGAAAATTAATAGGAAAATGAAAATTATATGGAGATGAATATGAATTTAAGTGTGAGTATATGAATATGGATGAATATGTGTAGGACTATGCATATGAATATAAATATGAATGTGAATAACAATTAGAAAATGAATATAAACAGGACTACAAATATATGTATATATGACTACTAATGAGAATACGAATATGAGTATAAGTGTGAGTATAAGTAGGTTTATAAGTATGAATATGAATAGAAAATTAATAAATGTATGTAGGAGTATGAATGAGCATGAATGAATATGAATATAAATATAAATATGAGTATATGTATGAGAATGAGTGTGAATATTAATAGAATATATAGTATAAGTATCTGTAGGTGTATAAATATATATATGAATATGCATTCTAATATGTATATGTATATAAATATGAATATGAATATGAATATGAATATGAATATGAATATGAATATGAATATGAATATGAATATGAATATGAATATGAATATAAATATGAATATGAATATGAATATGAATATGAATATGAATATGAATATGAATATGAATATGAATATGAATATGAATATGAATATGAATATGAATATGAATATGAATATGAATATGAATATGAATATGAATATGAATATGAATATGAATATGAATATGAATATGAATATGAATATGAATATGAATATGAATATGAATATGAATATGAATATGAATATGAATATGAATATGAATATGAATATGAATATGAATATGAATATGAATATGAATATGAATATGAATATGAATATGAATATGAATATGAATATGAATATGAATATGAATATGAATATGAATATGAATATGAATATGAATATGAATATGAATATGAATATGAATATGAATATGAATATGAATATGAATATGAATATGAATATGAATATGAATATGAATATGAATATGAATATGAATATGAATATGAATATGAATATGAATATGAATATGAATATGAATATGAATATGAATATGAATATGAATATGAATATGAATATGAATATGAATATGAATATGAATATGAATATGAATATGAATATGAATATGAATATGAATATGAATATGAATATGAATATGAATATGAATATGAATATGAATATGAATATGAATATGAATATGAATATGAATATGAATATGAATATGAATATGAATATGAATATGAATATGAATATGAATATGAATATGAATATGAATATGAATATGAATATGAATATGGATATGAATATGAATATGAATATGAATATGAATATGAATATGAATATGAATATGAATATGAATATGAATATGAATATGAATATGAATATGAATATGAATATGAATATGAATATGAATGTAAATATATAAAGTAAAGGTGTTATGCATGCATAATATAAATTTTAAAATTAATAAGCAAAGTGTGAAGCAAATTATAACGAATCATTCACCATTCATTCAATAGAGCTATTCAAATTAAAGTCAAGGCAACTAATGCGATATTATGTTTATGAAATAGTGAATCAGTAAATTAGTGAATAAAATAACATATTTAATTGCATCGAAACCGAGTGAGTCAACAAATCGAACTGGCAGTTGCATAGCCTATATTCATATTTGATATAGAATTATTTGTATTTTGATATAATAGAATGCATTTGGAAATATGAATTGAAGCATAAACATCTGATGCATATTAATTACGTATATCCATCCCATTGTTCTTCGATGAGGTAAGTAATTACACACACGGCTGATCCTGAGCCCAAACTGTCTGTGCTATGCTGGCAGTTAGCAGATAAGCAGAGCAGAGCAGAGCTGACTGCACCGCTAAGGTGACTCAAGCTGTTGCCGACCAAGTTCATTCACTAATGCTGCAAAGTTATGAGCATATGAATATCTGAAACGTATGCCAGATCATATATTAACTAAGGTAATGAGACGAGCAAAGTTGGGCCAGTGTCTTGGCAAGGCTCATCAAATAGCTAACGTACTTTCCGCACTTGCTCTCAACTATGCAAGTTTTCGTTTACGCATCTGTGAACCTCTCGGCCCAACCTTTGTGGGCTTGCTAAGCTAAGCAGCTTGGCTGCCTGGATGCCTGGCTGCCTGTTGCCTGCCTGATTAGAGTATCCACTTGACTGTGGCTGGCACTGCTGTGACTCGACTGCATTGTTCTGCATACTCCGTTTTCTGCCCTTCCATCGGCTGCAATAAAAATGTGTGTTTATTGATGCAAAACTTGGCTGCAGCAGCAACTGCCAACGACAAAGCAGAAGCCGAGATGGGTTTTGTTCCTGACATCAACAGGAGCAGCAGTGGCAGTGGCAGTGGCAGCGGCAGCGGCAGCCACAGCCGCATTCACAATCGACAGCAGCAACAATAGGTAGCAACAGAGACATCGACACCTGGCACTGGCGCTGCTTTCGTTCATTTTTCAGCTGGTTTTTGCTCTTAGCCAAGTTTTTAGTTGGTAATGAGACCGCAGCGGCCGCAATGTTTGAGCAACGAGTGCATAATAAATATGCAAACTTTGTGGCAAGTGGCAGCTGACGGCGCTAATCAATGCGCAAAATCAAAAGTAAACAAATGTTTGCGAACCGCACCAACAGCCATTTGTGTGTGTGCGTGTGTGTGTGTGTGTGTGTGGGTCAAGTGGGGCCCAGCTGAGCGGGCTGAGCGGGACAGCAGCCAATGTCGATAGTGGCAAGTGGCGCCCGCAGCAGCCATCACGTGGCTGCCACTTGACTTTAGCGTCCTTGTCACAATGGCAGCACACGGACAGACACACACACACATATAGGCACTCATACTGATGCTGTCACACAGACACGGACTCGTTTTCATTTCTATTTCTATTTCCAACTTGCACTTCATCGTCAACGGGCCATCAATGGCAACGTGTCGCATTACTCAACATGGCTACGTGACTTAAATGCCATGGCTGCCTGTCCTGGGCCGGTTGTGCGCCGGTTGTCATTCTGCGGTCTCGGTGCGGCTCCCTCTCTTGTAGCCGTGTCCCGCTTCTGGCCAAGACATAAAACCCGCGCCACATTACGTAATGAATGGAAGCGTCCAACACTTCTTCGCTCAAGCAGCTCAACTTGGTTATGCAAACAGCAAAAAAATAAAGAAAGCAAAATAAATAAATAGAAATAAAAAAGAAAAAACACAAATGTTTGTGTAAGCGAACAGAAGGAAGCGCTTCGAGATGGCCACGTGACAATCAAATTGCAAAAAAAAAAAAATAAATAAATAACAAGTAAAGACAAAAAAACTAAATCCGTTTACTTACGGCTGCCGGGCATGAAATGTCTTTAAGTGCGAATGAAATTAATTAGTTTTGCCCAATGGTGAATTTTTATTAAAGAGTTTCCTTTTATATTAGCTATATTCATAATAGAGAACATTGCAATACGAAATTCTTAAAGAAGAACTAGGCTACAAGTCAATTCAAGTTTATATATATATATATATATATATATAAAATAAATAAAAAAAATAAAAGAAATATATATATATATAAAATAGAATAGAGTAGAATTATATATAATTTTTATATAATATAAATAATAAATAAAAAAAAAAAATATATATATATATATATATATATATTTTTTTTACTTTATTTTTATTTATTTTACATTTTATTTTTTATATAGATATAATTGAATTGACCAGCCTAGTTTCTCTTTAAAAGTTTCGTTTGAATTTCAAGCGAATTTTATATTTTTTTTATTTCTTACATGTGCCCTACACCAAAAATAATCTAATTAGAAGTGACCTTTTAGAAACGTGTTTACAGCCCTAGGGCTGAGCTCGTGTGCATGAGCCATGAGCCGGACCAGACCAAGCTGGTTATAGTTTCTAATATATTATTATGCTTATGCTATTGTAATTGCTATTGTCATTATTATTGCCATTGCCATTCTCATTGTCATTGTCATTGGGATTCCCATTAATATTTTCATTGATATTGTCATTATCATTATGATCGTAATTTATTTTTCCTTGCTATTATCATTATCATTGTCACTGTTATTTTCATTGCTATTGCCATCATCATTGTCATTGTCATTGAAATTTCCATTGCTGTTTTCATTATTATTGTCATTGTCAAAGTAATTTTCCTTGTGATTGTCATTGTCATTGCCAATGTTATTCCTATCTTCATTATCATTATCATTAATATTTTCATTACTATTGTCAATATTATTAGCTTACCACACTCATTGCCATTGTCATGTCTATTATTATTATCATAACCAATGTCTTTCTCATTGCTCTTGTGATTTTCATTATTTAATTAACTTTTAGCTGCCACTCACGACGCACTCACGCTGCCATCTCTAGCTGGCACTTTGCGCTGCAGAACTTTTCCACTTTTCATTGCACACTTTTCAGCTTGGCGCACGCAGCTGTTGCTCGCAAAGTTGTTCGAGCGTCCGGCAATGTGCACTATAACTAATCCTATTTACCGGATGTTGTCATATCACGCGCGCGTCATTTGACCCACACACGCTCCACACACACACAGAGAAATGAATATATGTTTAGATATATATATATATATATATTTATATATATATTGGGTGGATATCTCACGTCTCTGTCTCAATAGCATTTGCTTGGCTTGACCATGTGTGTCCTGGCTGGGATCACAGCATCGGTGTCGACATCGTGCCACGTTCATTGCCATTGTCAACATCTTGTGGCCAGCAGGGACACGTAGCGACACGAGCTGTGGCAGGAGAGGCAAGTGGCAAGTGGCAAGTGGCAAGTAGCACCACCCGCCCCCATCCCATAACCACAATTTGCATTGGCTGCTGTCAAACGCAGCGAGGCGTCTGCCAATTTATGAAAGCGACCCTTGAACCGCCAGCGCCGTTTGTTATGCAATAATTTATAAATTTTTTAAGCACAATAAAAATTGAATTAAATATAAATCAAAGCGTGCGCGCACAAACAATGACAGCCAAAAGGAGTAAAAATATAAATAAAATGAAAATCAAGGCACAAACTAAATACTTTCCGTGGCCAGGGGCGGCCCATTAACAGGGGACAGATCGGTGAGCGTGTGTGTGTATGTGTGTGTGTGTGGAAAGTTTTTAACTCTTGCAACCGCAGACAATTGCCACATGTTTGTACGGCGCCTGTGGCAGACCCTTGACCACGCCTCCAGCCGCACGCTGCTCAAAATTGGCCACAGACCAAAAGTGCCAAAAACGTTTGCAGCAAATAACAACAACAACAACAACAGCAACAACAATAATAGCAACAAAAGCAATTGTTTTTTTTTTCTTTTTTTTTTTTTAAATTGTTGCCACTCGTTGAACAAGCCTGCACCACAGTGCGAGCCACTCGACACCATTCGAACGCCACCGCCATCGCTCGCTCGCTCGCTCGTGTTTTGTCTTTTTATTGAACTCGCAGACGGTTGACAAAAAACGGCGCACAATTCCCTTATTTTTTTTTTTTTGTATTCCCAATTGTTTTTTAAACAACTTTATGAGCATGTTCCGGGAGACGTTTTCGCCTGCATTTCAGCCATTTTTTGTAATCAACTGAATTTGAAGTTCATCGAATTGATTGTTAAGACTGTGTGTTTAGATTTTAGAAAATAGTATATGCTATAGTATATATATAGTATGTATATGTATATACATAAATAAAAAAAGTTGTTTAATAAAAATATATAGGTATTAAAAATATAAAAAAAAAAATGGTGCTTAATAACTAAAATTAAGTAAATATCAAAAAAAATTTATGAACATAAAAATTTGAAATTAGTAAAAATTATAAAAAAAAATATGCATACATAAGAAACTATAATAATTTATTAAATATATTATTTAAATATATTAAATTTATTATATAATTATAATATTATATATTAAATATATTTATAATTAAATATTACAAATTTATTCATGTTAGAAACAAATTTGTTTATTTAATAAAATTAATTGTTTATTTTTTCTACATAATTTATTTATTATTCTTATATTTTTATATATATTTATTTTTATTTTTTGTAAATTTTAAAAGGGATTTTTTGTTTTGTGGAATGCAATCGCCTTGCAGCTCGCTCGAAGTGCAAATGCGTTTCAATGAGCAGCAGCAACAGTAGCAGCAGCAGCCGTCGCGTATGTCCTGGTGTGGTCGTGAATCCTGTGCACTGCGTCCTCTGTCCGTTTGTCCGCTTGTCCGCTTGTCCGCCTGTCCCATGTCCCTTGTCCCATGTCCTGTGTGTCCCGTGTCCTCGGTCTTTGTATAAAAGTCATATCCATTGCGTGTTGTTGTCGCGTTTTTTCAAGCGTGCTGTAATTTTTTTATGCGCTGATTCTTGCACAGCCCGCCCTCGCACTCGACAGCGCCCCTGCCCTACCGGGCGACCCCTTCCGCCAGCCAGTGTGTCTACGCCTGTGCGGCTAGACGCATAAATATTCTGATTTGGCAAAAATTATATGCCCGTACGTGCTGCAGCCCTGGCAACTGCCCCGTGCTCTGCGCCGGTCGAGCCTTTGTCTCGATCTCTGTGTGTCTCCCGCCCAGTCAGACAGACCGGCGAGCAACCGCTCCACCCACCCAGCTGGCTCGATAATTTTTCGTCGCCAAGCGGCGCTATCGAACCCGGTTGGACTTTGTGCTTGTCCCACTGCCTCTGCCCTTGTCTCTTTCTCTCTCTCAAGCTCTCGCTCTCTCGCTGGCCAACTGGTGGCCGTCGCCCGTTGCGCTGCTTTATGACAGCGCATAATTTACAAATGGGCCAAAAGCCTGTTGCATAAATTTAAAACTCGCCCCCGACCCCTTTCCAAGGCGCAACGCGGTGTTTGCCACGTCAAGCGGCGCTTGGTTCGAGCCGCTTAAAGCCGCAATTCGCGTTCGCGTTCGCTTTGCGATTCATTTGCATGTTGCGCGCTGCTGCTGCTTCTGCTTCTGCTTCTGCTGTGTCCTGCCGATGTCCTCGGCGTAGGCGTTGCGACGCCCTCCAGCCTGTCCGCCTTATCGCTGCCCTCATTGCTTCAGTCGGCTTGTCGCCCTCTGCTTCTTCTTCTGCTTTTTTTTTGGCCTGGAGACGCTTTTATCTTGTGAATGGCCCAAACTACTTTTAAGTTGTTGTGTCCGCCTCACAGTGGACGTTAACTGGATTTATAGCGATTAAAAATCGGCTTTTATGTAAATGCCTCGAGCCCTGCAGCGCCTCACTCAAGTGCTGCGGTTATCTGTTAAATGATTCGATTACTTTATTTAATTTCATACGCAGTCGAGTTGTTCAAGCATTTATTAAGTAATCGAATCAACAGCAATAAAAAACATTGCACAAATTTACATATTAATTAAATTATAAATTATAATAAAAAGTCACAAATATTTGGCGTAAAAAACTGAAAGTGATTTATACGGTTGGAAAGCAATAAATTATAATTAAATATGCTAGTACATAATTTATGTAGTTAATTAGCAAAGCGTAAATGTCACACAAAACATATTTCGATTTTATGTTCTAGATATTTTTAAATATATGCCTAAAAAAGCAAAATAAAAAAAAAAAACAATTAAATCAAAATATCAAATAATAAATAATAATAATTATTATTATATTAACTTATAGAAAATTATACTTTAAAAACTTTAAAAAATATTAATTCACTAAAATTAAACATAAGAAATATATATATTTATGCGTAAATTAAAATAATAAAACTTCTAATTTAAAAATTTAAGTGGGAATAACTTAGTTGAAAATAATAAATTATTACATCCAAAAAAATAATAATAAAATAAATAAAGGGATCAGAATTAAAAATCACTAATATAAAAATTAAAATTAAAAAAATCTTTGATTATGTTTTTAATTAAAAAAACTTAATTTTTTATTTAAAATAAAATTTAAAATTTTCAAATTGAAAGTTAATAACAATTTCTGGCTATAAGTTTTATCATTGTTAATATAGTACAATAACATTTCATGCCGACATAGTCATGATACTAGCTACTACTGCTACGACTACGATTCAAAAAGCTCTGCAATGCCCATACAATGACTTTATTATCTTCCTTTGGCAAAGTTTTTCACATAGCTAACAGCATCGCCAAATTTTCAATCCAATTAAAAGCGCGCAGTAAAATCATTTTGAAGTTTCTAATTTATCCCATGGTATGAACTGTGCCCCATCCTTCTATGCCTAGAGCCGACCGCTGCTGCTGCTGCCGCTGCTTTTGCATTATTAATAATTTTTTAGAGTTGAAAAGTTTGGCTAAAGATTTTCTATTTCGTTTGCCGTTTAGCAAGCGGCCCAAACTTTGCGCCGCGCGTCCTCTCCTCGTGATTTATTTTTCCCGATGATTTATGTATAAGTCTATATGACGCAGGCTGTTTGCCTCCGGTTTGCCCAAGATGCTCCACTTGATAGGCAACGCCTTTCATTCGTTTGCCTCATTTGTAGCCTCGAGATTTTTAGTTGGATATTGCGACGTCTTGCTGTCTCTGTGCCTGTGTGCGTGTGTGGGCTGTGGAGCTTGTGGCATGTTTTACTAATAACTTTTACGGGACATTCGCAAATTTTGCAATACAATCGACAAAATGTTTACTCTTATCCTTGTCATCTTAATCCTTGTGCGCAATTTGCTGGGCTTGCCTTTTGTCTGCCTGCCTGGAAGTCACTCACTCACCCTCCTCCCCTCCCTCGCCCCACTCTATCTCTCTCTCTTCCCCCTCTCTTTGTCTTTTTTTTTTAATGGGTTAAATAACCTTTTACAAGTAATCTCAATGCAATGCCGGGTTCGTTGGCTCTCCACAAAGAAGTCAGCCACACACACATACACACACACACACACACACACACACACACACACAGAGATAGAGTTGCGCGCGTGTCAGCATCAGTTACAAAGCTCTAACCCCTCTGCGCTTATCCCTGGCTCTGGCCACACTTGCAAGGCCCCTCCACGAGCTACCCTCAATCGCTGTCAGCGTTGGGTTGCTTCCGCCATTGTCGCTCTTATCAACAGCATAATTTGTCTTGGCGTGTGGTGTAGCTCGACCTACTCCTCTCTCGCTCACCCCCTCCCCCCCCCCCCACTATATTTCTCTCTCGCTCTCAGAATCTTTTGTATTTTGTATGTTGCGCATCCCTTGGGCAAATAGTTGTTGTTATTGTTTTTCTCACGCTTTTGCTGTGGCAAACATCGTTTTGTGGCGTTCAACAGACGCTGCTGCCTGCTGTCTTTGGCATTGGCCCTCAAGTGCTCGCACTCCTTGCCCACTCTCCGGCATCACATACGCAAATTGGCGACATACTGCCACTATTTGTTGTGTGTGTGTGTGTGTTTGTGTGGCAGCTGCAGCTGCAGCAGCTTTGGCCGCCTTTTTCTTATATTTGTTCAATTTGATGGCAGCCACAGCTGCCACTGCAGCCCTCTTAAACAACAAATTGATCCACTTGTCGCAGACAAAAGCCAATTGCGGTCCGCAGGATAAGACAATAAAATGCAACTGAGTAGGCAAATCTTATTTGTTCTACGGCCGCAATTGCAATTGCAATTTGTTGATTCAATTTCAGTCCCAACTGTGACGCATCTCAGATATGACACGAATACAGTTTAAAACAAATGTATTAAAAGTATAGCTAAAGTCGTTTTATTATCATTGTCATTGTCATTGTCATTGTCATTGTCATTGTCATTGTCATTGTCATTGTCATTGTCATTGTCATTGTCATTGTCATTGTCATTGTCATTGTCATTGTCATTGTCATTGTCATTGTCATTGTCATTGTCATTGTCATTGTCATTGTCATTGTCATTGTCATTGTCATTGTCATTGTCATTGTCATTGTCATTGTCATTGTCATTGTCATTGTCATTGTCATTGTCATTGTCATTGTCATTGTCATTGTCATTGTCATTGTCATTGTCATTGTCATTGTCATTGTCATTGTCATTGTCATTGTCATTGTCATTGTCATTGTCATTGTCATTGTCATTGTCATTGTCATTGTCATTGTCATTGTCAGTGTCCTATTGACCCTTCGACCCCTCAACCTTCAACTTAATATTTATTCTCACGCAGTTTTGCTTACCTGCCTTCGCATGATGAGCTACAGTTAAAGTATTTCTATTTGTGGCCAGTCAAGCAGCCAAGCTGTGCATTAAGATAATTGCCATTGTTACAGATATTGATTCAAGTGTGAGGCTGACTTATCCTTGAACCTACTGCCAGCTTCAGCTATTTTGTGCTTTGTCATTGCGCTTGACACTGCATTTGTTGTCAATGCAGCTGCTCTGGCGCCCTCGCTCCCAGCCTCTCCCTCTCTCCCTCTCTTTCTCTCTCTCTCTCTCTCTCTCTCTCTCTCTCTCTCTCTCTCTCTTTATCGCTTTATGCTTTAAGCTGCTTATAACTTTATAATGTAAGTTGACTTTGTGTGTTTGTTTGCCGCATGACGTCACAGGACGAGCATCTAAAGCAGCGATATCTATCTACACGTAGCTAATGCCCTCTCCCACACACACACACACACACACGCACACATTTACAAATAGCCAACCGCCCACTCGTCCCACACCTTGTAATTTCCTTTCAAGTTGGCGTTGCTGCCAATTTGGCTGATTGCTTAATCGCATCACGACGCAGCGTCGACGTCGACGTCGCTGCCGGCGCTGTTGTATGCGAGACGCGTTGCGAAATCAGCTCACTTCCATATTAAAACAACGACAACAACAGCATTAGCTACAACAATAGCAATCTGTCTAAGACCGCCCAACACTTTCGCCTGCCACGCCCACCATCCAAGCTATCCACAGCCGCCAACGGCACTCGCTGTCTCGCTGTCTCTCTCTCTCTCTCGCTCTCTCTCTGCCTCGCACAAAAGATGTCGCGTATAATTTAATGACTTTGTATGCCTTGAATTTTAATGACAACAACAACACAACACAGCAGCAACAGCAACAGCAGCAGCAGCAGCAGCTTCTATTCTGCCGTTACCCCTGCTGCTGCTGCTGCTGCTGCTGCTTCATGCTATCCGCGCATCGCTGTTGTTAAGGATAATGGATCAAGTGGAGGCGGCGGCAACAAACAAGCGACACCACAAATTGCAGCAGCACGCAAAGCCGCAACAAAAGCAACAACAACAGCAACTAGAAGAAGACATTGGCATGCATGACAGTCGCCTATGTAGACAACGGGATTTGTTTGTTTGCAGCAACGATCAAATCCTTCTAGCAGACACCCGAATCCAATCCACCCGCCACGCCCGCCGCCCAACGCCCAACGCCCCCAGCCAATGGCCAATGGCCAATGGCCGGCGCAAGCAGCGCGCATTACTTTAGTGGCAAAGATTTATGGCTTTATTTGTTTATTGTGCAGCCGAAGCTGGCGCGCTTCTAGCTGTTGCTAGGGTTATTTTTTATGCCTCGAGAGCACCGCAGCAGCGGATATTGCAGGACAGGCTCGAACTCGAACTCGAACTCGAACTGGCACTGAAAGTGGAACTACAAAGGGCCGGCAATGCACACTTCAGTTACGACTCAGCAAATGCCCTGCTGGCCACTTTGGCCTACTCGTAGCTCGCTGTTATGATAGACTTAAAGCACCTCGAACTGATTCACAGATATGTGAATCACTATAGGTAAAAATTAAGCTATAAGTCAAAGGTGTTACAGAGTCTAAGCCTTTTTGAGGTCAATAAAATATTTTAAAAATATAAAAAAAGAAAAAGCTATAAATTATATATACAGCTTATAAGAGTATTTATATATTATTATATTTATTTATACTTCTTTTTCTATAATCTTTTTATCCGCTTCTACTTTGGTTGTGCTAGTTAAACGCTATAACTATTCATCTCCCTGACCTATAGCTTCTGTGCTCATTATCTTTCATAAGACTATATTTAATTATTTTTTATCAATTTAAAATTTATAAGAAATTAAATAAAAAATATCTCTAGAAATTTACTATAACAATAAAAAAATATTTTTTCTAATAATTAATTAATATAAATATAAATAAAAATATATCTATAGATATTTAATATAATACAAAAAAACAATAAAATCATCCTATCTGTAAATATTGCTTTAAATAAAACATTATAAAATAAATATATATAATACATAAATTGAATATAATTTATTAAACATTATAATAATATTTGAAGAAGTAATTCTTTGCTGTATTATGCCTTAAACTTGTGTAACTCTAAAAAGAGAACCCTGTATAATGAAGTGCAAAATTCCATTGCCTACTTTTTCGGGCAGTTGAAGTACTACGACATATGCGCATTATGCTGAATTTTGAGTATAGTTTTTATAATGATTAAATATTAGAGATGGGAATATACGATTCTAGTTTTATCAGAACTACTGTATACGATAACTGTTTGATATGGTTAACTATAGTGGCTTTATATAAGTAAAGACTAACTTGACTAGAAGCTGAAGCCAACAAAAATGTTTATAATTCAGGCAAAATAGGAATTTAGAGAGTAAAATGTATTTTATAAAGGCTAAATTATTTAATCTGATATTATTTCCTCAAATAATGTGAAGATTAAGCTCTAGCTTTTTTATGGCTAGAATTGAGTTTCTTCACTGTGCGACGATAGCTAGATTTTATACAAATAAAGGCCAAAGTTGAAGTTTAAGTAGAGTCTATAAAATCTTTATTATTATTTATATTTAGTTGGCAATTAAAGTGAGGCATATAAATTTGCTAACAAAAAAGTATTTTATAGTTTTTCGCCTTATTTTGTGTAGGGCATTTGATGAGTGAGTTGGCCTACCCTCTCACTCTCTCTCTCTATCCGTCTCATATGTATTTGTTTTTAATTTCTCTCTTACAGTCTCCCTCTCCCCCCCCCCCTCACTCTCTCACTCAGTCTATGTCATGTTTTTCTTTTCTGCTCGCCTAACTTGTGATGTATTTTTGCTTTGGCTCGCTGTGACTTTTAGCTTGGCGCTCGCTTCCTGTTTATTGACTTGTCTCTCAATTAAGTTGGGAGCTCAAAGTCCGCACTAGCATAACCAAGCCGGCCGCTCTGCCGCACCCGCAGCCAAAGCCGCAGCTACAGCCTCAGCATCCTTCACGCTAACAAGCGGACGCAGGACTGTCGCTTGGCATTGCGTGTCCGTGTCCCGTGTCCCGTGTCCTTTGTCCCGTGTGCCTAGTTGCCATTGTTGTTGTTCGTGTCCCTTTTCTGTTGCTTACATACTTATATTACTTTATATATATATTTTATTTTTTTTTTGCCTTTGCTCCTTAGCTTGCTTTCTGCGTTTCCAATCTCAATTAATTTGCTCATAAATTTGTTGCCAACTTCCACTTCGGCCACGGCCAAGCACTTGGGCGCCCGTCCTCGGTCCGGTTGGACTGCCTGCCGAGTTGTCGTTGTCTTTTGGTCCTTGTTGGTTTTGCTTTATGCCCGAACAACTTATTTTTTATTGTAATGCCATCTTATCGCCCGCCCAGCTACCGACAACAACTGCGTGATGTATGTGCCTCTGTCTCGCTCGCTCGCGCTCGCCTTTTTTGCCATCTGAATCGTTGCGCCTTGGCCTTGTTTTTTAGCCGTTCGCATGGTTTATGTATTTTAATTTATGCTCCCCATTTTTGCGCGTGTTTTTTGCTGTTTTTTTTTATTTTTATTTTTTTTTTTTTATGCCTTTCTTAGCGTCTTCTGACGTTGATTTCTATCTATTGAGATTGAGCCAGCGACATTCTGTTTAAGCAGCAGCAACAACAACAACAACAACAACATGCATTCAACCAAAATGTCGTTTTTATGGCGCTTAATTAACTTGGCCGCCATTTTCTAATTGCTTTTGCTGTTTGTCCAGCGTCCTTTTGTCAACTTGATTGTGTTTTGTTTATTTCTGCGACCCAAAACAACTAAAATAATATATATATGTATATAGAGTGGGATATTCTATATAGAAATTGTTGTGCTTTGAATTTTGTTTTGGCATTTTTGGTTTTCTTTTTTTATAGAATTTTGATTGGAATTTGTGAAATGAAAATTTGGGAAATGTCTTGGATTATTAGTCAATTAAAGTGCTTAGCGCAACGCTAATGATTGCGCCCAAAACCAGAAAAAGGGCCCAAATGTTTCCCTCTCTTTGTTTTTTTTTTTTGTTTTTTTTTTTTAATTCTGGTTTTCCGCCTTTAGCTGCCTTTTCACTTTTCACTGACTTTGAAATGCGCAGATTTATTGCGACAATTTGTTTAATGACAGGCATTTATTTTGATGGCCCCCCAGAGGGTGGCAGTGGGTGGCCAGACGCACACACACATACGTATATATATATATATATATATATATATATATATATATATATATGTGTGTGTATGTGTGAATGTGTGTTTTTGGCAAAGGGTTTTCTTCTTAGCTCTCTAATGGCCTGGGTGTAGTTGAAGGTCTCGCACAGAGACAGACCAACCGACCGACCGAGCCCCACTCCCCCTCGCCTCGGTTGCCACTGACAATTTAATTATTTTACGCTTACATCTTTCTTATGAGTCTGCCACGTGTGTGCATGTGCGTGTGAGTGTGTGTGTGTGTGTGGCAAACGAGCGGCGCTAAATAAGCTAAATGACTGCGTCGCAGTCTTCGTCCGCATCTCACCTCTCGCTCTTAATGGCGCCCAATTTAAGCAGATCAATTTAAATTTTGTATACTTTTTGAATTGCCAAAGTTGGCGCAAAGATTCTTTTTCTCTTTCTATACTCGTTCGCGGGGCATAAAGAGCATATTCGCTTTTTCCATAATAAAGGCATTCTTAAATGGAAGCTAGAAGCGAGCAGTGGAACTTCAGTTAGGGATATTTTGCCTCTTATGAGAGAACAATATTTCTTAAAGATATATATATTATATATATATTTTGTATAATAATATATATATATATATATTTTTTTTTTATTTTGAAATATTTTATTATTATATATTATATATATATATATATTATTATTATTATTTTTTTTTTTTCTTAAAATCTGAAGGCAAACTACAAATTTTCAGCCGACAGGTGTTGTCGCCTTAGCAAATCTGTAGAGACAAAGTCAATTCGATAATATATATATATTATAAAGAAATATATATTTATCTCTTATAAATTAAATCAACAGCCAAGGCAGTCAAATTTGTTTATTCATTTATTTTTATTGCAAAAAAATTTAAAAATCAATTTAAACAAAAAAAAAATAATAATTTTTTAAAGTTAATTTTTATATTAAAGATTAAAATAAAAAATAGTTTTTTTTTTAATATTTGCTGGCTAACATCCTGGTAGTTTGCAGGCAACTTAGGCAACTAAGCAAAACAATAATTTGATAATAATTTTGGCAGTGAGCGCGTATCTTGCCGCAGCTTGCACTCGCTTGCATCATTTATGTTTTTATTTAATTTGCTCAGATTAAACTTTGCTCAAAAATATAATTGGTTTTTTTTTTTACATTATATATATACATATATTTTTTATATGTTTTGGTTAGCTTTTTCTGGCTAGTTGCGTTAATTTTGGCAATTTCGCAACGTTTTTGCGCTGGGAGCTCGACGTGCCCGACGCGGGGCAACGCTTATTTGTAAACGATCAATCATACAGCGCAAATGTGGTGCCGCATTGGCTAAGAGGCGTCCCGCTGCTGCCACTGCCACTGCCACGCCCATTCGCGCGCGTGTGTGTGTGTGTGTGTGTAGCTACAATTTATGCAGTGTTAGGGCAACGCTTGCGGATGGGTTGCCTGAGGTGGGGCAGAGCAGAGACGCGGGCGACGTATATGGCGCATATAATGATATTTTTTTACAACGCCAACTGAATATAATAACGAGCAGCAGGACAACGACAGCGACTGGCATCTGGGGATGGGGATGAGCACGTGGCTGTTGCTGTTGCTTTTGCTGTTGCTGCTATTGCTGTGGCTCGAAGACAAGGATATTGCAGACGACAACAGCGACGCAGATAGTTGTGGCACATATGAAGACAAGGGTCTGTCAAATACAAGTTTCTGGCGGGGCTCAACCCCTACCTCCCCACTAGCAAAGCTCCAAGGGGCAAGAAAAAAATGTGGAAACCCAACGTGCAGGCAAGAAAAATTGAAGATGTTTTTAAAGGCAACACAGACACAGAGAAAGCAAATACGATTTTGCCTTGCCTGCGCTGCTCTCTCGCTCTCTCTCTCTCTCTCTCTGTCTCTCTCTGTCGCTCTCTGTCTCTCTCTCTGTTTACAATATAAGCAGCAGCGTTACACACTTTGCTCAAATTGACAGTACACAAAACTGTCAAAAGCAGCGGCAACAACAACAACAACAACAACAACAACAACTACAACTACAACTACAACAACTAGAACAACAACAACCACAAAGTCTGTGAAATATATACGAGAGTTTTGTGGGTGGGCTGCAGTTATTTTATGATACCCTATACACATTAAACCATGTGGGGTAGTTCTGCTTTCTGACTGCAGAAGAGAAAACTATTTAAGACAATTGATGATGCCCTGTAAAATATACCACATATAGGGTATATGCGTTATGTATACAGCTCAAGCTCCCAGAATTGTCCATGCCGTAAGCATAATTTATGCCTGGAGCAAACTATTGTATCACGGCATTTTCTTCCACACATATTTACAGGGTATCTGCTAAGGCATATTACTAAATTTATAATATGTGCTACTTATAGAGATAAATGAACAGTCCATTTATGACATTCATACTCTTCTAGAATAACTTACAGGGTATCTCAAAGTGCACTCTTAACAATGGTTTGCAGGGTATTTCCTTGGCGTATATCCTTATTTTTCATGTACGCTTCATATGCATATTATTTATGACATAGGTACATATTCTTCAGCAATTTCTTACAGAATATCTTTTAACAAAAGTTTACAGGGTAACTGCCAGTCCATCATCAATATTTTCTTGCATTTCTAATATATGCAACTTATTCAAATATGTAAGAAAACTAGGACTGGCATTGACTCACTCTTCTAAAATTGTTTAGAGGGTATCTCTTAGTGTACTCTTCTGATTTTTATTATTGGAAGGGTATATATCAGTGCAGCTAGTTTTAAGCTTTGCAGTAGCTTACTGCTCACAAGCACATTAACTATTTGCAGGGTATGGTGTAGTCGAGCACGTTTGCAGTTTATGCATATTTTTTAGCTTCTCGCTCGCTTGTCGGAAAACTTTGCCAACGCTTTAAAATATGCCAAAGATCAAGGATCAAGATTGTAGGAAAGCAGCTACCGGGCAGCGTTCAAGTGGACACTCTCTCTCCCTCTCTCTGTCTTTCTCTCTTTCTCTGCCTGTCTCTCCTTTATCATCTCTCTCTGTATCTACTTCTGTCCCTGTCTCTGTCTCGCAGCTGCAGTTGAGGCAATTGGCAAACATTTACATTAGCACTTGTTGGAGCTGCAAAAAAATGAATGTGCAAACACGAGCGAGTGAGACAAAGAGAGAGAGAGAGAGAGAGAGAGAGAGAGAGAGGGGGAGAATGTGCATAAGAGGGTAAGACTCTTGTAGTAAGAGTCGCCTTTGCCTTTGTTGTTGGTTTGCAAATGCGAAAACAAACGAGAAACTACGCAAAAAGGTATGCTACACAAATAAGCGCTGTGTAGTCAAGTGTGTGTGTGCGTGTGTGTGTTGGTGTGTGTGCAGTTGAGTGTTTACATATATTATAACGTTAGCTGGCTGCTACTGCCTTTTAGAACGCCACATTAACTACACAACATTGCACAGCGAGGGCGACACTGAAATAAAGCAAGCTCCAAGTCTGGAGACTCGAGTTTTGAGTCCTCCGTCCTGGTCGAGGGTCGCTCCCACAACTCCAGCAGTGGGATAAAAAAAAGGCAAGCTGCAGTAAACGTGGCTAACAAGAAACTCGCTAGCAAAAATTGTCGTCATCGTCAACAACGGGCAACGTCGCTTGTCGCAGGCAAAACAAGCGACTTGCAGATGAGGCAAAGAGACAACGACTATGCAAATACTCTGACGAGGTGAAGAGCGGTAGCTGATAATAGTGAAAATAATATAAATAATAAAGGGGAGAGAGAAAAAATAGAAAAATAGAAGGGCAACGGTAAAGAGCAAGTATAAATGGAGGAGAGGGGCACCGAGGATTGAAAGGCAAAGACCGAGAGAGAGAGAGAGAGAGAGAGAGAGAGAGAGAGAGAGAGAGAGAGAGAGAGAGAGAATGAGAAGGACAGAGGGATGGAGGAACTTTAGAGCAGTTGATCAGTAAACTCTATAGAAAAAGATTTTCTAAAAAAGATTTGTAAAACGAAATAAATTATTTTTAATTTTTTTTATTAATATTGAAAAAAAAATTAAATACAAAAATATATACATATTAAAAAAAATAATTGGAAATAAAAAGAAATTAATTGAAATGATATCCAATTTTATAGCATATGTAATTTAAATTGTATACATAATTTTAATCATGTTCTTTGTTTTTTTTATGGGTAGCTGTATAAAATAAGCTTTAAAAAATAAACAAAATATAGAAATATTAAATTTAAATTGTATATTATATTTTAATTAGGTTTTAATTATTATAATTAAATCATACCCAGCTTTATAATATAAAATTAAAAAAAAAAAATATATATATATATATATTATACAACATATGAGGCAGATTTTTAGGGAAAATCCTAGATACTTTTCAAAGGGTCTCTATAAATTTGCAAATCAACTAGACTACAACTATATGAACTGTATATTGTATAGCCTTATCATAGCCTGCTCTACACCGTTAGTTTAATAATAAAATTTTTGTTTACATTAATTTACTTTTTTTTTATGCTCATTAAAAATGGGGAAATTGTGTATATGGTTTATTAGTCATATGGACAGTCACAAACTTAGTGACTTAGCTAATATGCTCGCCTAATAGATTATGCGTTAGCTCCAGGTCCGTCAAAATTTGCAGGGAAAATGTTGTTTTTATAATATCCGCTTCTATCTCTTGCACTCCCTCTCCCCCTCTCTCTGTATGTGGCGCATTTTTAGCAATTTTCACTGTTTTGCTTGGGCGGCCGCTTCTGGTCTCTGGTCTCTGGTCGCTGGTCTCCAACGCTCTGGCCGCTGTCATTGTCCTTTCGCTTTTCTTTGCCTCGCTGCTGCCGCTGCTGTTGGAAAATTCAAATTCTCATGTGCTCATATATTTTTCAGCTCGCCATTTGTCCAGCAACTTCCTCAGCTCTGCTCAGCTCTTGCAGTTCCACAACTATTCCTTAGCGTAATGATGCGTTATGCATAGAGAGCTTAGAGCATTGGGTATGAGCGGTGAGTGGTTGAGTGGGTGGTTGGGTGGTTGGGTGGGTGAGTGGTTTCGAGTGCTGCGAGATTTGCCTTTTAATTTCCGTTTGATTTCTGCCACACCCGGCTGCAAGTTGGGCAGGCGTTAATGAGAGCGACTTTTTGCCAAATTTAAAAGCAATTTCATTTAGTTTGCATGTGTATGTGTGTGTGTGTGTGTAGGTGTGAGTGTGTGTTGCCAGCACAACAGCAAACATAAAGTTATTTCATAATTTCTATTATACAAAAGTTAAAATGCAACTTTGTCCAGCAGCAGCAGCAACAGCAGCAGCTCAAAAATGTAAAATAAAATCAACGTTTGGCAAATATTTTTGTTGGCCTAGTAGACAAACTGTCACACACACTCGCACACACACACACATATATATATATGTATATATATATATATATATACACTTATGTGGGCTGGCTGCAGTTGCAGTTTGCTGTTTTGATTTATTAATTACAATTTATTATGCCGGATGTGCACCCAGAGCAAAAGAGAGAGAGAGAGAGAGAGAGAGAGAGAGAGTGGAAGAGAGAGAGAGAGCGAGAGAGAGAGAGAGAGAGAGAGAGAGCGAGAGCAGACTGCAAATGACACTCTACAAGTCAAGTTTTTGATAGTCCAACCGCAGAGCAACAAACGATTAGAAGATGAGCTTTAACTCATGAACAGCCGCTTTGACAGGCAACAGGAATAGAAAGAGAGAGAGGGAGAGAGAGAGAGAGAGAGAGAGTGAGATACAGAGAGAGCGACAGAGTGCGAGTCGGTGTTAGGTGGCAAGCTTTTTGCTGGCTATGTGGGCTTAGCCACAGTTGTCAGCTATGCTTACACATGTCCTTTGTCCCATGTCCTTGGTTGGCTTTGTGCTCTGTTTCATTTGCTCCTGCAGCTGTCGCCCAAAAATATCCTTTTGACTCATTGCTCACAGCCTTGCATCATTGTGCAATAACTTTTGCTGCTTTGATTGCAAATCGAAGCAGCCAACGACATCTGCATCTGCTCAGGCTACGTTGCAAGGACTGAGACCTACATCCGAAATGGAATTTAATCAACAAAATACCATTTGAGTTCATTTTGGATTCGAGAGAGAATAGCTATATGGATAGTAGATACTTGGCGTTATATAGAATAAATCTTGTTTAGCGCATTTTTATGCTCGCTCAGATGGCTCCAACAGGGCATATTCGGGCAAATTATTTGACGAGGGTATCAACGTGAGTATGCTACAAATTTCTAGCATGCGGACAGATGGACGGAAGGACAAATGGATGGACGTGCGGAATAACTGACGGACGAAAGGATGGCGTCAAAGCATAATGGAAGAACAGACTGAGAGACGGATAGACAATACATATATATAGACAACATATACGGTATAAGGACAAGAGAACGGATGGATATACGGACGTACAGCAAGAAATATACCCTTTCAGATCGTGAAAGAGTATACGGATAGACATACATATTGGAGAACGGAAGAACTGAAAGACAGGCGGAGAGCAAGACAGTGCATAAAACTAATATACTCTTTTAGACGGACGGAAAGAAAGACGGATAATGCTTAAAGCTAATATACTCTTTTCAGCTCTGATCGAGCATACAAATTGAAACATATACTCAAGTGGGCACTCTCTTTGCCTACGTCCATTCCCATTGGTTTTCTCTTGAACTCAACTTCCAGTCAGAGCTGAGAATGTAAAGCTTATATAAAACTCTCTCTATCATAATTTATGAGCTGAGATCTCAAAGTTCTTGAGCGCTTCCCCATTGAACTGCTAGGCTTATCCAATATCAACAAGATTTTAAGAAATTTGTCCTCGAACGCGTATTAGGCAGTCGCTTATGCCCGACTGCAATATTTTCACTTATTACTCGCAAAGCCAAGCAAATTGTGTCAAATTTATTTTTGTCACTCTGAAAGCCGAAGGTTTGCAGTCTCCAATTACGCCTTCGGGAGAATATTTGCATTGAGAGTGGCAGAGGAGTTGATTAGGCTGACAAAGTAGAGCTGGCTGGCAATCTGGCTACTAATTATGCAATCATAACGTCAAGTAATTCGAGCTTCGCACTCGCAGCGAAGCTCGAGTTGGCTGCGATCTGCGTGCAACATGTTCGAGTTGGCGCAGGTTGCGGCTCGCTGGGCTGCCGCAGCTAGAGGCAGCTGTGGCTTCCCTAAGGGCCGAGCTAAGGAATTGACGGCTGTTGCCTTAAGCCCAATGCCATCTCAATGGAATTTGATTTGTTTGCGGCGGCTGCAGCAGGAGCAGCAATGCAAAGAAGCGCGAATATTTAATCTTATCAAAGCCAGAGCCAGAGCCAGAGCCAGAGCCGGAGAGAACAGCCGGAGCCACAGCCAGCAGCTGCTGCTGCACAGATTGAGAACGCGTCGCATGGGAGGCTGGGCGTGTGGGTGAGTGGGAGGTTGGTCTGCCCTGGTCTGGTCGCGGGCCTCAGCTCCATTTTCACTTTCCGGCAGCCTTTGGCCAGCGTCGACGCTTAAGCAAAACGTATGAACTCATTTTGGTGCTGCTCTCCGCTTTTAATATACTCAAGGATTTATGGGCTCAGGCTCCACACACACAGCTCGAGTTTATTTAAAAATGTCGGACTGCGGCTTTTGGTCAGAAAGTTTTGCCGTCCGCCACGCAGCACAATGGCCGCATTGCTCATCTTGTCGTTCGCTAGATAAATGGCCCCGGGGACAATTTTAATTTACTGGCAAAGCCAAACGATAACATGGCCAGAACGTGCCGTGTCTGGGCAAGTGGCCGTGGCTTGCGTTGCTTCTAATTATTAATCAGATTTATCAAGGGAATGGGCGTGCCTCTCTGCTACTCTGCTACTCTCCCTCTCTCCATCTCTCTTTGGTAATTCCAGCCTCAACTAGCTGTAATGAGCCCATTCGTAGCCTGGAGCAATCAGTGTCGTGTTTTCTTTGCTCTATTTTTATTTTCAACAGCCCACATTTAGTTGTGGCTCCCTCTCTCTCTCTCTCTCTCTCTCTCCCTCTCGCACTCCGTCTCTGTCTGTGTGTTTAGGTAGCTGCACTCATCCAATTGAGTGCGCAACTGTTCCTGTCAATTTACAGCGCGTTTGCATTTCAATCCCATTTCAAAGGACTAGACTTAATTACAAAACCCATCCCTGGTGCCCTACGCCTCTGGCAACCCTTCTAAGCGCATTCAATCCCGATTATAGTTAAATATTATGGTACGTATGTCGGGCCCACCTTTCGGCCGCCTCGCTGTCAATTCGTTTCGCATTCGATTCTGATTCATCTGCCTAAGCCTCACTCTAATCGCTTTCAGGTTCAATTGTTGAGCGCGGCCCAACTGCGAGTCGGAATTCCCATTCGGCTGCATTACCGAGTCAAGAGAATTAATGCGATTATTTAGTCTGCCGGCACTTGAATATTAATTTAACTCTACCCCAATGCCACGCCCCCTTCACGCCCCTATTCAAATTCCACCGCAAAAAGAATGACGAGCTGTGCGGAGAAGCGAGAATCCCATATGAATGGGAATTTTAGCAAATCTGTCGGCTGAGGAGCGTACATGAGCAGAAGGTGCTTAATTATTTATCACAAATAAATTTATAATAAATACAATTAATTTTGTATATATGAATATAAATAATGAACAACTATAAAGTGAGCTGTAAGTGAGAGGAAGCGATAGTGGCAGAGCCGAAGGGGTAAAGAGTGTGTTTGAGAGACACTGATTGGCAAAGCTATCTATACTTGGCGCGGTTTTCTGTGATACGGTTTGCTGCCCTTCTGCTTATCTCACTCATTTTCTCTCTCTCTCTCTCTCATACCTACTGACATTTCTTTTATTGGATTCAGCTGTATATCTCTGTATCTATTTTATTATTTTTTTCCTACTCTCTCTCTAATTCTCTCCCTTTCTCTTTGACTTTATCCTATACTAAATCCACACTCATGTGATCTATGCTCAATGTTGTTAGTTTGTCTCTTTCTCTCTCTCTCTCTCTCTCTCTCTCTCTCTCTATCCCTTTTTCACTCTCTAACTTCCATTTATGTTTTTATGCTACATTTTTTTCTCTTTCAGTTTTTACGATATTTTCATTTCTAGCTCATTTCTACCTTCTTTCTCCAGTTCTCTCTTTCTCTCCCTCATTCTCTCATGCTCTGTCTCTCTTATTGTCTATTCTCATGCTCTCTCTATACTCTCTTCCCACTTTCTCTCTTTTTCTATACTCTCATGCTCTCTCTCTCTCTCACCCTCTCATCCTCTCTCTCTCTCCCTAACTTATTATTATCTATCGATCTCATTACTCATTAATTTTAGTTATTAACTACTCTCCCTCTCTCACCCCCCCCCCTCTCTATCTCTCTCTTTCTCTCTGTCCGCCTTCTCTCAATCAGCCACCGCCTCTCACAATTTAGTTGTATATATTTGAAACATATTCAAAACTTTTCAATCAGTTTGCCCTTAACCACCTACGCTCTCAGCTTGCCTGCAGCGGCACGCCGCCCGCTGCTCGACCCGGCGCTAATACAGCTCTTAAATATGTAATTAAGTATATTGGACTTGAATCTTTGGCTAATGCTCGCGTGGCGCGTGCAGCTGCTTTAGTTAAGGAGGCTGTTAATAAATATTAAATACATTTTGAGCCACGTCAAAAGGCAACATCAAAGCGCGCACGTAAAACGTTTACGTTCTTTTGAAGGCAACGTCCTTTAGGATCCTCAGCCTCAGCCTCAGTCTCAGCTTCATCATCAGCAACATCGTTATCGTCAGCACTGTCAACATCATCATCATCAGCAACGGCTTTTGGCTTTAGCCGCGGGCGCGACTGCTCAATTAACGAAATGACGAAAGACGCAAGGGAAAAAAAAACAGCAAAAGAGAAGGAGAGAGAGGGGCGGCATAGAGAGAGCAAAGCAAATGTCAAAAGTGTTTTCTAATTTGCGCCACACTCGGCATGGCTGATGAACAATGAAGCATGGGAAAATAGAAATATATATATATATATATATATGTATATATGTATATATATATACCTATACATATACCTATGTATATATAATATATATACATATACTTGTATTTAACAAAGTGCCAAAAAATGCGGCGAGTCCCTAGGCAAGTTGCAGCCGCGCTCGCGGGCTCTGCAAAAATGTTTAATTTATCAAGTGTCAACGCCTAAAAGACGGCAACATTTGTCGTCGTCAATGACAATGTTGATGAGTGGAGCGACGCGGACTGCGGCAAAGTCCAAAGCCAGCGTCTGTCTTGGCATTGTTAATACATCGCCTACATGGCCATGCCCCGTCCACGCGCCCAACCATTATGTCCGGCACTCGCTCGCGGCAATGTTTTGAAAAATGAACGTAGATTTCCCCACACGGTATTATTTATTGTCGCCATCTTCAGCTACAGGCGAGGCGCAGCCCTCGCCGCTGAGTGCGAGTCGTGCATTTGTTTAATGAATTTGACAAGTGAATTGTATCTGCAGCTGTTTTTCTCTAATTGACGATGACTGTGAGACAGCGATGCGGCTCAGCTCAGCGCTCCCCTCTCTGCTCTCCGCTCTGCCACCTCCTCAGCCTCCAATTCCATTCAGATCAATATTATCGACAGCGCTTAATGTGCCCACACAATATCTCACTTATCATTCAGCGAGGCATTAGCCAAGCATTATTTATGTAATACAGTTGAGTGTGCCTCGAGGCAGCCAGCTGCCTCTGTAATTTGCATATGGTTTTTTTTTTTTTGCTTAGAATTCGCAACTTGTTAAGGCTTGAAATGGCGAAAATAGCAAAAATGAGGAAAATGGGGTGTGGGCCTATAGAGTTAAAGTAATGCTAAGCAGAAATTAACTCGATTTTACTTATGCTTGTTGGGGTCCTTATTATACATTCAAACTGTAAATCAAAAACTTATGGCGTAGATTAGGATATGCAAAAGTCCTTGTGTCTGCTGCTACAAGGGCAGCTTACTCGAACTAATATCTTGTGTGGACAAATAAAAGCTGCCAGCAATAAATTCTATTTTGATTTTACAGAATTTAAATTTAGAATTTTAAAACAAAATTCTTATAATTTTCCTTCATTTTTTTCCAATTAAAAAAACTTTTGTTTTTAATTTTTCTAAATTTTTTTTTAGTTAAAAAAACATATTTTTTGTAACTTTCACGCTCACTTTTGGCAACACTCTTACATCAGCTGATACCTGCTTAAATATTTGTATAATGGTTAAATGGAAACGTTTTTGGGGAAATTCATTATTTATAATTTATATTTCTTATTTTAGTATATCATGTATATCTATATTTAAATAAAAAAAATAAAATACAAAATATATACTTGGTATATATATATTCATATTGAATGTATTATTATGACATAATATTTATGAAAAAATACAAGTAAAATAAATAAAAAATAAAATAATAAAAAAAAATGTATATATATATATATATATATATTCACTCATTATTATAACTACTATATTTAAATGAAAACAAAATTATATATATACATAATATTTATTCGTATTGGACAAACTGTTAAAGTTTCGATCTACAACATTTCCTTACAGCTCAGCTCACTGCTATATATATTTGTACCATAATCGATCTACGCTTCATAAAATTGTCGATTATCGCCGTTGGCATTGGTCTAGGTGTTGCCCCGGCAGCTGTGTCTGTTTCCGTTTCTATTTCTGTTTTGTTTTGGTTCAGCGCCTCCTCCCGCCTTCCGCCCACTGCACAGTTGGGGCAGTAAAAAATATGGTTGTATAGCGGCGTGGCATAAAATAAAATGTATCTGCAAATATCTTTGGCCCATCTTAATATTTATTTGTATTCGCATTTATATTGCGTCCATTTGCCTCGGCCTCCGCGCTCGCGTCCCTTTCGTGCGCTTGTTTTGTTTTTACAGCGCACGTAAAATTGACCACAAATGGCAAGCACATGCCAGCGACTGCCCCTTTTTGGCCAGAGTATCTCTGAGAGTCTGAGTCTATGCGGCCCGTCGCTGCCATCGCAAGTTTCATTCAATGTCCGTTCAATTACACGCACGATTTCCGCTTCCTGCGGCGGCGGCGGTGGCGGCGACACAAGAAATAATAAAAACCGGCAAAAAACAAGCTGAGAAAAAAAATGAAAGTATGATATCTCTTTCTCTCTCTCTCTCTCTCTCTCTCTCTCTCTCTCTCTATCTCTCTCTATCTATCCATGTCGATACTTTCGTGCGCGTTTATTTGACAAACATAAAACACATTTTCACCCGGGCGGACTTGAGATCTAGCTGCAGGTTCCGATCCAGACGACCGAGCATTAATAAAAATAATATTTTTGCTTGCCCTTAAAGTGTTGTGTAAAGTGGCAAAAACTCAGCGGGCGTTGCTACCAGAAATTGTCGAGCTCAGCAGGAAATGCTGAGCGTCCTGCGCTGTCCTTGCCATGCAGTTGCCCTGCCCAGCCGCCGCCGTCAAGTTTGGGCCAAGTTTTGTTGCCACTTTGCAAATATTTGCTTGTCGTTTCGGCTGCGCGCAAAACACTTTTGCAACAGCCCCAGCCCCAGCCCCAGCCCCAGCCACAGACCAGCCCCTGCCACACCTCCTTCCACTGCTGACCCATCTTCAGTTTCGTTCCCTTTTTTTTATGTTTCATTTCCTTTTTTTTTCGCCTGCTTCGACATCTTTTTCGCATGTGTCAAAAACTTTGCAAACTTCATTACGGTTATTTGGCGTCACAGACGGACACACGCCCCCCTGCCACGCCCACAAATACCAACACCAACACCAACACACACACACACACACATGCAAATGCAGCGCAAATTAGCAAACTGCTTACCAAGTCCAAGTTATTACCGTTAATTTTGTTTGCGTCAAAGTTTTGCTTTGGTTTTGATACCCTGCATCAGACGCGCAGTGGGGTATATTCACATATACGCGTACAACATATATATATATATATATATATATATATATATATATATATATATATATATATCATACATATATATTAATATATGCATATCCCATTTCCCTTCCAGGGTATTTCGTAGTCCAGCATTGCTTAAGCTGCCCATATCATTTGAGTGACTGTTCGATAGTTGGCCAATGCGATGCCAAGTCATGCTCATGCGGCCGAGTGGGCGTGGCCAATCGTTTGCCCATCTTTCGGAATTACTTTTAGCCAGTTCTGATTCTGTCTACATTTTCCTTTCATCTTTTTTTTCGCGTTCCGCCCAGCAAAATGATAAATTATTTTGTTTACTTGGCGTGTGGCAACTATTTTCGTTCCTACAGCCACATTGATGAGCGGACACGAACTCAGGGGAGTGGCAGCAGGGGCCAGGACTTACAGTTTTAAATAGTTTTCGGTTGGCGAGTAGAGTGGGATGATTATGCTCAACTATGATCTATTTATAAGCTTGAACTAGCCACTTGCCACTTTGATTTAGAAATAGCCGAAAAGTATAAAAGAATTAACTCCGATACCTCTGCCCATTTCATATATTATTTATGCAAGAATGCTTGCTAACTGTACTTGGCATAAGGTACAGGGCATATTTTAGTCGATCAATGCCAGTAAACAAACTTCAAGCAGCAAGAGTACAAGCTGCCGGGTATCTTTGAGTCGTATAAGTCTAGTAGTTGGGACTCTCTCTCTCTCTCTTTCTTTTTTTTTTCTCTCTGTCATTATATATATATAAATATATATCTCTATCTCTCTCTTTCTTTCTGTCTCTCTCTTTTATTTATATATATAAATATATATGTATGTCTGTCTAGCCATATCTGTCTCACTCTCTCTCTCTCTCTGTCCCTCTGCCTCTCTCTGTCTCTATCTCTATCTCTATATCTATCTCTATCTCTATCTCTATCTCTATCTCTATCTCTATCTCTATCTCTATCTCTATCTCTATCTCTATCTCTATCTCTATCTCTATCTCTATCTCTATCTCTATCTCTATCTCTATCTCTATCTCTATCTCTATCTCTCTCTCCTTCTCTCTCCCTCTCTCTGTCTCTATCTTTATCTCTACCTCTATCTCTATCTCTATCTTTATCTGCATCCTCTCCCTCTCTCCCACACCCTCCCACCTTTAAGCAATCACAACTCAATAAATCAACGCATTTCTCTTGCTTTGAATATAATATCTTAGGAAAACTTTCGTTTAATTGAGCAATTCTTTGGCTTTAAGTTTCCTATGCCATGTTCGAGCTTTGTTCGCTCTACTTCGCTCAGTGGGGCTTCGGGGGCGACGCGTTAACTGAATTACACACTTTGTGGCTGTTGCCAATACTTTGTTTGTCTTTAGTTGTTCTTCCTCTTCCGCTTCTTCGGCTTCGACTTGCCAACACCTCGCGCTCAAGCGCAAATCCTTTCACACAGCTAGCTGATTTTTCAACTTTTAATGATGCGCTCTTACCAAAAAGTAATAGCTGGAACGAATGCGCTTCACTCCCGCCAAGTGCCAAGTGCCAAGGCCCAAGCCGTGGGTGCTCTGCCAGCGAATAGTTTTTATGCGTTTTTCAAGAAGCTTTTAACGTTTTAATGGACACTCGCTGAACCCATCGGACAGAGAGAGAGAGAGAGAGAGAAAGGCTCTGAAATAAAGTGGAATTGGAATGGGAATTGGAAGTGGCATTGGAACTGGAACTGGAACTATGTTGTCAAATGGCTCTAGGCGCTGATACCGACTCCGACTCCGACTCCGACGCCGTCTCTGACTCTAGCTACTGATAAGTCTCTGGCTCACACACACACACACACACACACACACACATACATACAGTCAGCTCAGTTTTACGAGCGAAAAGTGCTGACTGTTGTCCATTTAGTTGCTCCAAAAATTGTTGACATGAAACTGTCGCCATTGTCCTGGTCCGGCCGCTCGCCCTGCAGCCGCCACCACAACTCGAGGCAGAGCTTACACTGGCCGTATGTTTGTGGTAAATGCTAACAGTTTTTGTATAATTGTCAACAAGCAGCAGGAGCAGCAACAACAACAACAACAATGAGATATAACGTAAACAAGTAAAATTTTCGCAAATGTCAGCACAATTCCTAAGCACCAGACCGAACCACCCAGAGCCAGTCGGCCGACCGACCACAAGAACGCAAACGAGCTGGTAACAAACCAAGTGCCCACAGAAAAGATTATATTATGTACCCCACACACACCCTCACACACACACACACTCACACACTCTCTCTGTGTGTGTTGCCATTTATTGAGTTAACTAAACAGCAACAAGCAGCAGCAGCAGCAGCAGCAGCAGCAGCAGCTCAAAACTCGAACTGGACTTTGCTGCGTTACGTTATTTCCGCACAAGGATTAAGCACTTGGCCAACGGCAGCTGCTCCAGCAACAGCTCCGGCTACAGCTCCTGGTTGCCACTTGGATTATCATTTTGCTGAAATGGCAAAGCCATTGGCAACGACAACGCAAAGGCAGCGGCGGTCACAATAAAAATGCAAAAGGTGCGACGACTCATCAAAAGCTGATGTTGTCTCTTCACTTTTTCTTCTTCTTCTGCCTCTTCCTCTTAGTCATTTGTTGCTGTTGCCTCACCTGTCCTGCAGATTTTTCATCTTAGATAAAAAGCGTAAGTTAAAGCCCAGCAGCATACGCTGAATGTACAGCTTAACGATCTACATCTATTTTAATACTCATTCACGCCACTCCAGTGAAGTGGGTATATTGGCTCAACTGGATAGGGCGCTAGGATCAACACTATACGCCCATTGGGGCGTGACAATTGAGCATATACTATTTCCGTTATCTGAGAAGCGATATTAACCTTGACAAGCCAATACCAAGACGATATGGCGCATATATCCACGCTCATTGAGGGCGTGGCAAGCTGCAAGAAACTATATTTTCTTAGACACTCTTAAGTTCAATAATTAATACAATAAAGCTACTGTTGTCCTTTTCTATAGCTGAGCTCAGATCCGGGGCGTGCCATATCGAAAATACCCTGTAATTTTTACAGTTTTTCTGCAAAAGCCCCATAATTATACAGTTTCATAATTCTAGAGTCTTTCTAAGGATTTAACCATAATTATATGCTGACGCCCACTGGGGGAGTGGCAAATCTGATATTTTGGAGCCAGAGCTTTCACATGGAATAGTAAAGTCGGGAGTCTGCGTCCTGACTCCAAAATAGATTAAATTGATTTTGAGCCTTGACAGAGTATTATGCAGTCGACAATGCTCGACTATATATATATATATATATATATATGTATATGTATACTAATGCACTTGTTGTTGGCGGTGCATAAAAGCTGCTTACAGTTTGACAAGCACTACCTGCTGCACCGCAGCCCAAATGATTGTCAAGACAACGTGCACACACACACACACACAGAGAGAGAGAGAAAGAGAGAGAGAGAGAGAGACACACACTGCTGGATACATTGTCTACTTAGTTAAGTTGTTATTTTTATTACGTTCCGCCTTCGGCAAAGACCTGTGGAGAGAGGGTGGCGCCTGAGATGCTTGTGCTATTATGACAACATAAGTTTAGAGATAGATGGAATGAAAAAAAACAGAGGGTAGATGAGCATACACAGGTGGAAAGTGGATGAGGATGGGGCTGAGCAGCCAGGTTGATAGTGGAAATTTCCAGCGTTTTAAGCGCTTTGGAATAACAACAGGCGGCAGAGCACTGTCGGCGAGCAAAATCAATGCATACATAGATAGGGAGTGGTAGGAGAAAGAGAGAGAGAGAGAGAGAGAGAGAGAGAGAGAGAGAGAGAGATACAAAGAGAGAGAGAGAGTGAAAGTGAAGTGACATGCTTAAAGCTACCCTATAGTAAATCTTAACAAAAAGCTAGCATATTAAAAATTCTACAATTGGTTGATTGACCAGCTGATTGAGTGATTGACTGCTTAGTTAACTGCCTAATAGATTGATAAATTGACTACCTTAGTTACTGAATAAGCTGACTTAATAACAGACAGAACAGCAAAGTGATTGACTGATTGACAGCTCACCTAACTGATTGATTCATATAATTGATTGATTGATTGACATACTAATTGATTGACTGTCTGAAAAGCTGACAGAACAACAAGCTGATTGCTTGGCAATCTTAGCTAACTAAATGATTGAAGGAGCGACTGAATGATTGACTGCTTGATGTATGTCCAACAGATTGATTGAATAACTATTTAGCTAATTCACCACTAACTAAGACAAAGCTCAACTGAATGTCTTAACTAAAATATTGACTAGCTAATGATTGAATGATTGGTTAATTTAAAAAATTTAACTCCATTAACTTTAAATTCTTAAAAAGTAAACACACAAATAGGATATTTTGCTGAGAATTTATTTCAATATGATTTAATATAAGACAAGTCTGAAGTCAGGACAGCTCCTCAAGAACACGTTAATGGCAGTGCGATTAGGTGTCCAATTAAAAAGGCAATTTGATTTTTAGTTCGTAATTTTATCTCAAATAAGTTGAAAATATATTTAGGTATTCTTAGAGGGTATATAAATGTTATCCGATAGTAGATGATAATGCCTGTGTTGCTGCAGGGCAACAGCAGCAGCAGCAGCAGAAGCAGCAGAATACAACATTGGCGACAACAAGGACAAAGAGCGTGGGCCACGATGAGGATATGCCAAGCAGGACAAAGCATTTGCAGTTCTCTGCTTGATTTCATTGAAATTGCTTGCCAGAGTAGTAGATGGCAGATAAGGCAAGGGTATGACTGGGACAGCAGCCGACAGGGATGAGTTTGGGTCGCAAAACAAAAAAAAAAAAAACCCCGGTCATGGTAAGTAGCCATAACAGTTAGCCAGAGCTAAAAGAAAGTAGATCACAGAGTTGACGATAGCTTAATAGCCAAAATAAAGTAGAACAGGAGGGCAAAACTCAAGCAGTACTCATGAATGCACTCATTGAATGAGCTTACAGCTGGAAGTCCTTGATCTTTTGTCTCCGCTGTTGAGCTAACCAAGCAGCTGAGTCAATCTAACAAGCGAATAAAGGCTCAAAGTCGAGCAGGACGAAATTATGTTTAAATAAGTATTGATGTGAGCATTGCGTTCTTATTATCATTAGTATTGATATTACCATCTCATTCATTCTCATATTATTATTATTCATTTCATTCATTTTATCACTATTGTTATCATTGTCATTGTCATTGTCATTGTCATTGTCATTGTCATTGTCATTGTCATTGTCATTGTCATTGTCATTGTCATTGTCATTGTCATTGTCATTGTCATTGTCATTGTCATTGTCATTGTCATTGTCATTGTCATTGTCATTGTCATTGTCATTGTCATTGTCATTGTCATTGTCATTGTCATTGTCATTGTCATTGTCATTGTCATTGTCATTGTCATTGTCATTGTCATTGTCATTGTCATTGTCATTGTCATTGTCATTGTCATTGTCATTGTCATTGTCATTGTCATTGTCATTGTCATTGTCATTGTCATTGTCATTGTCATTGTCATTGTCATTGTCATTGTCATTGTCATTGTCATTGTCATTGTCATTGTCATTGTCATTGTCATTGTCATTGTCAATTTAGTAGCATTAGCATAACATTATTACTATTAATAATTTTCATTAATCATTAATGTATGGAATTTCCTCTAATGAAATTCATTTATATATTTGGCAGATATTGTTTGGTATTATTTGATATTATGTATCTAGCTAGAATGCCATTTAGGCTGCTCTTCGCATTGTTTTCCTTTCCGTCCGTCGCTCTCAAGCGTCGTCCGCTTTGCTTTTTAGCCCATTGTTTTCGTCACTTACAGTTACAGCTAGCTAGCTAGCTGGCTGCCGCTCACATGCCTAGTGGATAGGACCGAAATTGAGTGCGCGGATGTGAAGGACCTGCACAGGCACAAGGACAGCCATAGGCGGCTGGTGAAGGGGCCGGAGAGGGAGGTCGCTGGAGCCGGCGCCTCGATGAGAGCTATGAAAATACCTGCGAGGAAATTATACGAAAACTGAACAAGCCAAAAACAACTCGGGTTGTTATTTTAGAGTTCAAGTTAAAGTTAAGCAGCGCCGGAGGGCAGGCAGATGGACGGACAGACGGGTGGTCGGGTGGTCGGGCGGTCGGGCGGTCGGGCGCATAGGCAAACGGGTAGAGGGCAGCCAAGGACTCTGCAGTAGCAGAAGCCGCCTAAACGGGCAGACGACAAGCGGCAATGAAGTGCACTTCAATGTGAATGTGAATAGAAAATGGGTGTGGGCATTTGGCTTTGGGTGCATTAAGTGTGTGTATGTGTGTGTGAGTGTATGAGTGTGTGTGTGTGTGTGTGGAAGTTGTCATTGTCTGTGCTCGTATCTTTGTAGAACAATTTTGCCTGAATGCAAGCGGCAAAATGCTTCAATGAATGAGTCAGTCAGAGAAAGAGAAAGAGAAAGAAAGAGAGAGAGAGAGAGTGTGTGTAAGAGAGAGATGGAGTGAATGGGCATTGCTTTCTGCCCGTTTCTATTCCAATTGCAATCTCAACAGCAGCAACGCCCAGCTCGCCCGCTTCGAATGACTCGAATGACGCGAATGGCGCAAAAGTTTTTGCAGTTGACTTAAGTGATGCCAAGTGCAAGTGAACAATTGTTGTTGTTGTTGTTGTTGTTGCTGTTGCTGTTGCTGCTGCAATTAGTGCAGAACGCACTATTATTATCATTATGAATTTTAAGCAATCAGCAGCAGCAGCAGCAGCAGCAACAATTGAAACTTTAACTTCATCGCGCAACAATTCAACTTAAAGTTGGCCGCGTTAGGCAAGTCCTCAAGAGCCCAACTAGTGAGCGGAGGCTGTGGGTGGCTGGGTGGCTGGGTGGCTCTGCTGGATCTGGTGGCTCTTCAGTTTGTCAGTGGCACTATTGTCTGTCGAGTGGGCCGTCTAAAGTAAACACAAGCAACAAGAGCGCCACAAAAAGCGCCGCAATTGACTTTTGTTTTTATTGGCGCTGCTATTCTTCTATTTATTTGCTGTTTACCTATGATAATTGCGCTATTTATTTATGGCTGGAAAATGGCGGAAACTGGCGGAAAATACATGAAAATATTTACCTTGGCCACTTGCATGGCGGCAAAGTGGCTTAAAAGGCAAGTGATTCAAGGGACTGGACTACCTAACTGTCTGGCCGAGGCTCTAATTGACTGATTGATGGACGGTGACTGATTGTGGCACTTTGATTGATAGACTCGCTGAGTGATTGACTGACAGTTTGATTGAAGAGATATCAGAGCTCAGTCAACTATCAGATAGACTGAATGAAATATCAATTGACTGATTGACGGTATATCTGAACAGACTGACTAAGTTAGCTAAAAGATTGACTGTCTAACTTATTGAATGATGAACTAGATGAATGACTGACTGACTGACTGACACTGACTAACCGACAAAGAATGACAGACCGATAAATTAGCTGATTAACTGTTAAATTGATTGACGGACACTACCTAGCTGAACAATAGAGAGATTAGCTAATGAATGAACTAAATGACTGATCAATCAATTGACTGCCCCTGACTTACAGAGCCCTGAACTAACCTTTTGATTGACTGATTGATAGATTGCCCGTGTCTTAAGTGAGTAGCTCAATGATTGACTGTCTGCAACAACAGGGAATAGTATCTGCTAGTCGAGCACTCCCTTTATGCGGGGGCTAGATAATGATATGCGTGTAGAGATAAATGTAAGAATATATTCTTTTATGATTGCGGATCAAATCGTATTTGGGTGCTAGCCCAGTTCTGATTATTGATAGAAGCCCACATAATTGACAGCTGCCAGATGATGATGTTGTTGTTGTTTCTGCTGCTGTAGTTGCCGTTAACCTTCACCCTTTGGCCGAGGGGCAACTGGTCGAGTGAATTGAGCCCGGTCCCATTCGGGGCAATATCTCCCTGGTTACTGTACAACAGTTGTATCTACAGCGCCAGACGCAATTTGTATGCAAATTTCATGAGAATCTCAACACATGCAAAAACAACACACACACACACGCACGGACACGGAAACACAAAAAAATAACACATACGCACACACATACAATAAAAGCAAACGCGTAAAAAAGACACAAAAAATATTGCCAGAGCGCCAGGAGTTCCAGTGCCTTCTGTCGAGGGGGGTGGGACGGTCCGTTGCCAATGATCGAAATGTAAGGCGAACATGCAACTTAATAAGAAATGGCAAAACAATTGAAAACTTTTGCGGCGCCGCTCGCCAAAGAAAGAAAGAAAGAGAGACCTAACGGTTAATGTCTTGAAATGCAGCTCCTTAATGAGAAGCCAAAGCCAAAGCGAATGAGTGCGTGTGTGTGAGAGAGTGTGAGAGCGTGTGCGTGTACTATTAGCACAAATAAGTGCCAGATTAGCCGCCAGGGGGAGCGAAGCTACCGCACACACATACATATTAAGCAAATAACAATAATAGTAAAAGAAAAAGTGAAATTAAAATTAAATCTACGCTGAGACATTCCCACTATGTACATATGTACATATGTATGTATAAACATCATTGTCTTGAGCAGCGCAGCACAGCACAGCTCAAGTCTTGCGGTCCCGCTCACACCTACTGCGATGCGGTCTGGCAACCGGTTACCGAACAACTACATTGCTCGCTCTCGCTTTGTCTATGCTGCTGCGGGATTTAAGTGTGACTGTGACTGTGGCGGCACAAAAATACCAAACATACCAAAGCCACTTTCTATGCAAATTTTTATGTGTTAAATGCATTTTGTTGGATTTAACATTCTCGCTGATTTTTTGGTTTACATTTTTGCATACAAATGAAGCCTGGTGCTGCTGCCATCAACGAGGGCTGGGAGGTGTCTTCACTGTGTGTGTGTGTGTTATTTGATGGTGGGACAACAGCAGCACACACAAATTAGAGGATTAAGTAGCTTGGCTGCTGCTGCTTCCATTTCTGCCTTCAACATTTTTCCAACTGCTGCCGCTGCTGCTGTTGACGTCGGCATTGACGCTGCAGTCGCCATTTGCCATTCGCCATTCGCCGTCATGTTCATTGTCTTGACGGCGAAGAAGCAGCAGCAGCAGCAACGGTGGCTGTGGCGGCGGCGGCGGCGAGACAATTACGCTAATTCGCCTGAAATTGTTTTGCATTTTCCCAACGCTGTCTGCTGCAGCCCGCATACGTAAGTATGAGCGCGCTCGCGCGTGTGTGTGAGTTGGATCGAAATCTTTTCAACGCTTGTTTAAACAGTTAAATTTGATTGCGCTGTAAATAAGAGACAAACAGAAAAGTGAACACGGCAGAGCCAGCGCACGGCGACTGGTGTGAAGCAATCTATGAATACAGTTATATATGCTAAAATAACCGTAAGATCAAACGACCCCAGCAAAGTTCAAGATAACGCCAATACGAGATAATTGCATTATCTAACCGAAAAAAAACACAGGTTAAAGATAATGCAATTTAACGGGCATGTTTAATTCGATTTACAGTTAAACAGTTGCAGCTAACGGGGCAAACAGGCATAACGGATTTTGGGCTTATATGATTATGTAGATATACACATAAACGGTACTTTCATAAGAATTACTAATTGTCACTCTTCAACAGTTATACAACACTACTTTTGTAGTTCAATTTGAAACACTAGCAAAGGGAAAAAACACAATAGATTTTAGGCACATATATAACTATATAAATATTCATATATGCATACGCTCACAATATTAAGTAACTTTCACTCTTATATAGTTATACAACACTACTTTTGTTGCTCAATTTCTAACACTAGCAAAGGAGAACCAACAAAAAAACAGATATCAGGCGTATATATAACTATATAGATATTCATATATATATATATATATACACTCTCACTGTCATACAGTTATACATCACTACTATTATTTTCCATTTCCACACACCAGCCTCTATTTACAGGGCATTTCCAAGTCGTTCCTCTCGCTCCATCTCTTCCATTCATTAAAAATAATGAGAATTGAATACAATTATAATATTGGCTGCTGTCATGATGTCATCCCTAATTATAATTATCATAATGGCACATGTTTTATGCAATTAAACATTGATTTCAGTTCGTTAGATATTATTGAATAGCAAACATTACATTCGATTCGTTCGCAACATCATCAAACAAACAAATAACAAAAAAATAAACGGGAAAAAAAAGGAAAAACTGGAAAAACGGAAAATAAATAAAGAGCAACGGCAAATGGTTTGCAAATTTTTTCTGCTGCCCTTAGCATACGTATTTATGTACATACATATATACGTATTGCAGTAGTTGGATGCTCGACACATGTATTACCTTAAACCAGCCCCTTTCCACCCATCAGTATTTTTTTTGTTTTTTTTTGAGTAACATGCAATATAATTAATTGATGATGTTTCTTAATGACCCATGTCGCTGTGCATGCAAATACATATTTTTAACAAATTTACTGGCCGATGGAATGATGGTTGGAAAAGGAGAAGATAGGGTGGAGATAGAGAGAGATAGTTCATAGATTTATATTTCACACTTATAATATTTACCTAAGATTATATTATATATATGTATATGGTAAAATATAATCTATAAGAAGTTAATCTTAGAGAGAGAGAGTAAAAATTAATTTAAAATATATTTTTAAATTTTTTTTTGTTAGTTTAGAAAGAGTATATATATAGTCGTAAGTGAAAATGATGATGAGAAGGTGACAAAGTAAGAGGGAGAATACATTTTTAATTTTAAAAAATTCGGATTTAAAAGTTTTTAATTTTTTTTTTAAATTGCCTTAAAATATTTTTGCATTATTTTTTTTAATTAACCCACATTTGGATGCTTATCCTTTCAAATCTTATAAGACTATATCAGATACAACATATTAATTAATTAATTAATTTATTCCCAGTATTCCTTCCCTGGATACTCTTCCGCCGCTGCTGGAGTTACTTCTCGATCTGCTCATCATTTAAAAATGTCTTGTATCAGGTTTTCTGAATTTTGATGGCCGTTGGCCTCGCTATATGATTGAGCTCATTATCTAATCCCATGTTGGCTTCCAATCCGATTCAACGATATGGAAACAATGTCTGAGGCTTTAATAGGCGCAGCCCAACTGCCAAATGTGCTCATTGGGAATATGCTTGCGCCAGGGCGAGGGTGGAGGCGGCATACAGTGGGGTGCGATTGGTAAATGGTAGCAAGCGACATGGCTGGGGGGATGGCATTCGGTTTTTGGCAGTTGGTTACAGCGATTGAATTTAATTAGCTTATCATGAAAGCGTATTTCACATAAATTTATCAAAATTGCTTTACACAACAGCAGCAGCAGCGGGGGAGGGGGTGGTATAGGAGGTAACTCATATCTCTCACTAAGCGGCTCATGGACTTAAACGGGGTTGGATGCTGGTGCTGCTGGTGGTGCTGGCGGTGCGGCTGGTGGGGTGTCGCCAAATTGCATTACGGCCCGCCCATTAAACTGATAAAAACGAGCAGCGAGCATCGAGTTGAGTTGTGTTGACTCCGGCGACACTTTAAACTCAATGACAACGAGGGTGAAGGCGAGAGAGACGCAGAGAGGGAGAGACTGCGAGGCTGGGTTCAAACCAAGAGAAAGAGGCTAAAATTAAATTTATTAACGCACATTACAACGCATACACTTCACAGCACTCAAAGGCGACAAACGGGAGAAGTACACAATGAGTGAGAGGGAGGGGAAGAGAGAGAGAGAGAGGCTATGGTGGTTTGCCAGTGGGTAATAGCGACACTCTTGGTGGTTACTTGAAGGTCGAAAGACAAGCGACAACGGAGCGAGAGGCGCCCACTGTTTGCCCAGGCGAATAAATGTTTGTGAAACAGTGTTGCAAAGTGTCAGGCAACATTTTTAGTGTTTGACAACGGCCAAGGGCAAATTGAAGTACTAAAAGAAAAAGTGAAACTAAGTTGAGGTATAATGTTTAACCTAAAAGTTATTGATAGGCATGTCAAAAGGCGGCCAAAGCAATCTGCGGCCTAGCGAGGCTCTAAAGCCTAAGAGCTGTGGAATTGCAGTAGTTGTAGTAGAAAGAGTAGTAGTTAGAGGAGTAGATGGAGTAGTAGATAGAATAGTAGATAAAGTAGTAGATAGAGTAGTAGATAAAGTAGTAGATAGAGTAGTAGATAAAGTAGTAGATAGAGTAGTAGATAGAGTAGTAGATGGAGTAGTAGATAGAGTAGTAGATAGAGTAGTAGATAGAGTAGTAGATAGAATAGTAGATAGAGTAGTAGATAGAGTAGTAGATGGAGTAGTAGATAGAGTAGTAGATAGAGTAGTAGATGGAGTAGTAGATAGAGTAGTAGATAGAGTAGTAGATAGAGTAGTAGATAGAGTAGTAGATGGAGTAGTAGATAGAGTAGTAGATAGAGTAGTAGATAGAGTAGTAGATGGAGTAGTAGATAGAGTAGTAGATAGAGTAGTAGATAGAGTAGTAGATAGAATAGTAGATAGAGTAGTAGATAGAGTAGTAGATGGAGTAGTAGATAGAGTAGTAGATAGAGTAGTAGATAGAGTAGTAGATGGAGTAGTAGATAGAGTAGTAGATAGAGTAGTAGATGGAGTAGTAGATAGAGTAGTAGATAGAGTAGTAGATAGAGTAGTAGATAGAGTAGTAGATAGAGTAGTAGATAGAGTAGTAGATGGAGTAGTAGATAGAGTAGTAGATAGAGTAGTAGATAGAGTAGTAGATAGAGTAGTAGATAGAGTAGTAGATAGAGTAGTAGATAGAGTAGTAGATAGAGTAGTAGATAGAGTAGTAGATAGAGTAGTAGATAGAGTAGTAGATAGAGTAGTAGATAGAGTAGTAGTAGTAGTATTTCATGTTTCATGTTCATTTTGTTCGCTCTGTCTCTATTCCATTTGTTGCTTTGGGCTTAACAATTTAACAGTTTCAGCTTCAACTTTTTATTCCGTTTTTATGAATTTTTTTTAAAGCTATGAATGAAGCAATGAGAATAATAAAAAATAAATATATATATATATTAAAATTAAATATCTTTTTTTACCAATTTTTTTTTAAACAGAGAAGAAGCCAGCCAGGCAGGCATGTATGAAGAAGTATAGAGAAAATATTTTGTAGAGAGAGTTGGACTTCTGTGCTTATGGCTGGCTTTAGCTTGAACTACATTGCTTATGTGAGCATTAGAGAGTTGGAATAATATATAGAATATATTTATATATATGTGTATATTTTTGTGTATTTTTTTACCTATATATATTATACATATTCCTGCAATGCCTTGTCTTATCTTCACTCGTCTCCGCACTGTGCCTTTGAAGCAGTAATAGAGTCTTCGACTACGCGGAAAAGGCCGTAAAACATTTGTAAATTGATTTATTGATTAACAGCTTTGAGTTGTCCGCATTTTTTTTTTAAATTATGCAAGCAGAGTAAGCAGCTTAAAGCACAAAGGTGCATGCAAACTGTACGCGTAACAGATAAGATGGGGTTGGGCTTGTTCTATTTATGCCTTATCGATGGGGCATTGCCGTTGGCAGAGGCAGCAGCAGCGGCAGCAACAGCGGCCTCGACGTCGCCTCTTTGATAGCTGGCGAACTGTGCTAATTGATAAGCGACGTTAATCGGGCGTTTGCCAAAACAAAACAACGGCCGTAAAAATGTTGATGCCACTCAAGCGCGTGAATGTTGTTCGATAAGTGCAGTCTTCCTGTTGCGCCAGCCAATACACCTCACCTCACACTCCGCCCACCACCCCCAATGGGCGACCAACTCTTTAGACAGCCACAGCCGATGTCTCCCAGAGCCTGGCGCGCGTTCATTTGTAGTGTCAATGCGATTATTATGATTATGTCGCTTCACCTGATGCACACGATGCTAATCGCTAGGCTTGGGCCTACGCCAGCACCAGCCCCACCCACCACCAGCCGCCACTCACTGCGTGCAATTGAAGGCATTTGTGCGTGAAATTACATTGAAAATTTAATTGTGCACACAAAGTGCAGGACGCTGTGCATTAGATACGCAAAATTTGCTCATAAATTAAAATGCACACCATGGATCAGGACAAAAGGCATGGCCAAAGCACCCGCGCAACTAGCCTCCCCCTCCCCCTCCCCCTCCCCACACCACCTCATACAGTGCATACAAATGTAGTTAACATTCAGCTGACATGCTCGGTTCGAGTACACCGAGAAGTGTAATTATCATTTAAATGAGTGTTTTATCAGTGAGCGGGAGAGAGAGTGAGAGAGAGAGGGATGAGAGATAGTCTATCGATTATGCAATCTGACTTGATATGGAAGGGGAACTCTATACATGTTGTCCTACCTTATCAGTTTGAGTATAATCTATAATGCTTTATGCTACAGTTATATATCTATATAATCTTGAGTGGAGCTTAGATCAGTTTTTTCTCTTTATTGTGTTGTTTAAAATATCTTATGAAATACTAATATATATAATTTATAAATTAATTTAGAATTTTTATATTTTTTATAATTTTAAAAAATTTGGATGGATAGTTTTAATATAGAAAGAGATATTGATCTATATCTATAAAATATCTTTTTTATAAATATCTATAAAGTTTTCTATATTTCACTAAAATATTTTTTTATTTTATTTATTTTTCGAGATCCCCATATTTTTTATAAATTTTTATTTAGTTGTTTCTATTATAAAATATTAAAAAAAAATTATTTTCAATTATTTGTATAGATATATCTCATTTATACCTCTAACATATCTCTCAGCTTTAACTTTCTAATTTTTATAAATTTCTGTAAGTTTTCTTTTTTTTTAATAAAATTTGCATATATGTATATTTTTCTAGTTTACCAAAATATTTTTATAGATATATCTGATTTATATCTATCAAATTTCTCTCATAATTGTTATAGGTTCATTTATATCTATAAAATATCCCCTACCTATATATTTTTTTAATAAAATATTTTTTTTTTTAATTTACCAAAATATTATTATATTTTTATATCTAATATCTATATATCTTTATCTGTTAAATATTGCCTTTAACTGCCTCGAAGTTAGCTTACTTTCGGCATGTCTCTATCAACCACATGTAACACATCCTGGACAGCTTACCTGACCTCACCTCAGCAGACCTGCTTGCCATTCGCCTCTCGCTTCTGCACTATATTTTTAACCAATTAGAACAATTATCTCAGTTGAAATTGTTATGTGAGCACGCGATCTATCGATCTCTGCGGCTTGACATGGCATTTGGAAGGCGCGTGGCAGCACCTACGCCTTCGCCTTGCATGGCTGTCACGGCCTGAACTTTGAACTGTGCGCTAGGCATTCAGTGCTCGGGCCGTGGCACTTCCAGAAAGTTAGATATTTGCCGTGTTTTGCTGTTGTGTTACGACCGCACAAAAAGTCGTAAAACCAGTTGATGCAATTTTCCAGTGCGAAAATTAACAAATACACACACCCGCACACACACCCGCACACACACCTGCACACACACATACAGTTTGCGCTCGAGAATTCAATTTGTGCAGAGAAAACGGAATCCCAGTGGGTGGCGGCTGCATCGTCTGTTTACTTGAGGTTTTTTAACGTTGAGGCCCGGCCGGAAGGAAGTGCAAGCGAATAAACCGAGCACAGCACAAATACGTCCCGCAGGTGGGTGTGTGGGGAGGGGTGCACTGGGAGCTGGAGCAGGCAACGCCACAAGAAAGTGGCGCTCAGGTGGTGCAGCTGGTTTTTTTCTCTCTATTTTTTGCATTGGCAAAATTGGCACAAGCGGATGCAACCGACGTAACATGGACTGGCCTCCATTTGGCTAACCACCCCCAAGCCCCAAGCTCCAAGTCCCATCCCCGCTGCCTACCCACGCTGTAAAGGGGCATATTTATTAGGAAATTTAATTTCACATGGAAATGGAACTAATATGCTAAAAACTGAGCAGCAGCTGGCATGAAGCATGCCGCCAAAAGTGGCACTTGCAACCCTTTTGGCATCCACTCCACAGACGCCAACAGCGCCAAAGATATGGCTGCAGATACGTAATCTGCTGCAGATACAGATACAACTATAGCTACAGCTGCAGGCAGCCATCCACATGGTAGTAGACCATAAGCAAACACAAATGATGGCAATCTGTTAGTATACTTAGTCCCAACCCCCAGCCATCCCCTTCTGCTCCACTCGAGGGAACAGTCAGCGTCTCTGCACAATGCTGGCCAAATTTATATTATTAATGCCTGTTTATCTACATGCGACGATGTCGCCACCATAGATACGCTGCGAACAGCCAAGCCCCAATCACCCACCCACTCCCCATCCACTACACCCCCGCTGAGCGAGCGGCGTAACCTTGCTCTATCCCTTAACACCAGCAGCATTGTCTGTTGTCTTTGTTTTCGTTGCTTTATGAGCTTCGATTAATATCCGCGTAAACAACGCGAGGTCACAAACACACACACACACACACACACACACACACACACACACACACACACACACACACACACACATATATATATATATATATATATATATATATATATATATATATATATATGTATATAAATATAGGTATTATTTATATGGGCAGGTTGAACAACCGAACAATAACTAGCTGCACTTATATTTAAGTCTTATATCTTATATCTTATATCTTATATCTTATATCTTATATCTTATATCTTATATCTTATATCTTATATCTTATATCTTATATCTTATATCTTATATCTTATATCTTATATCTTATATCTTATATCTTATATCTTATATCTTATATCTTATATCTTATGTCTTATGTGCTATATCGTACATTAATGTCTTGTACTTACATATGTCTTATATCTGTTCTCTGTCTATTTCGTATTCATCCGCATCAATTATGCTCAGCTTCAACTCGTAGGCAACTTTGATAGAAATTATATTTGCAAAAGGTATTCGATTTGGCTGGTCGATATTTGATAATTAATCCATTGTTCTATTGAGAATTGGAATATTTGAAAGGCTCTGCTATTTGCAGGACCTCATTGTCTGTGAGCGCATTTACTTACTGCTTAAATTAAGCATAATTATTCGCATAATAGCCATCATAAGCCGAATGCAGTCGGGCAGCTCATTCAATACGCCTGCATCTCCGACTCGCTATACTCCATATACATACGTTTGCATTGATACATATATAATTCTATATTTAGAGCTATATATATATATACGTATCCACATGCTTATGCTTATCATGTTCAGCTTGCGATTACAGTCGTTAGCTCATCGCTTGCATCACATGATTACTTTCGGTTGAGGCTGGCCCGACTTGGCCTATTATTCACTCTGCTCGCAGCTACTGAAATGTTCAGCAAATGAGTTTTAGCTGCCTTTACCTCAGTATTTAGTTGTTATGTGAGTCATAAGCTATTCATTCTATAAGCTCTGCGCTTTTACACCCATGCACATTCGCATTCGCAATCGCATTGGCACCTCAGTAATTAGTGAGGTTTATTAGTAGATAAAGTCGATGCTAAAAACTCGTTAAGACTTTGTCACTAATGGCGTTTCCTATGACATGCCACTGCAGTGGCAAAAAAAATTCAGAGATACCCTGTTAAAAACTCGCAAATAGTTTTACTCTGCGAAAGTCTACGATATTTCGAAGATTTTAGCTGTTGGCGTAGGTCGGACACATGCCGTATATATAATATAAAATTTATTTATATATGCTCATCTATATCTATTATTATTTATGGTCTCATGTGCTTGCTTAAGTTTATGTCGCACATCTCATTCAGTTTTATGTCCGTAGGGTAACACAACCTTGAAATTTTACAAGTAAACAACTAAAAAGTTGCTGAATGCAAAAAAAGAAAAAAAATACTTAAAATATTTTAACACGCCGAACTGCAAAATTCTCTTTGAATTGTAATTTAGCTATAAATTTTTTTAAAATATATCTATTTATATGTATAATAATGTATAGATAGGTATATCTGAAAAATAACTAAAATCTAACTAAATAAAAAATTGTTCTTGGAAAAGAAAAATATTAAAAAAAATTTTAAAACTGTTTTCAAAAAATAAAAAATATCTATAAAAATATTTAAAAATTATAATATGTAGAAAATAAACTTAAAAATGTTCTCAGTAAAGAACAATTACTTACCAACAAAAATGATCGAAAAGAAATTAAAATCAAAACGTTCGTACTAAATAAAGTAATTTTATTTATTTAATTATCTTAAATTATATAATGCATTTTAAAATAAAAAAAAATTTTTTAGGAAAAAAATGCATTAAAATTTTAGAACAAATTATATTAGATATTCGTATAACTGAAAATAAAAAAAATACATTTAAGCATAACTATAAAATCTCTGAAAATCTATATAATTGCTTAGATCAATATTTTCTTCATTTGCACCTCATATATTTTTCACCCTCTCCCCTCTATGAACACGTTTACAAAAATTGGCAAATAGTGCTTGGCCAAATCGAGCTATAAACCTATATATAGCCGCGTAAACAAGTGAAACATGTTTATTCTATTATGATAGCTTGTCTAAATACACATACGAGTTCATAATCAAACAGCGAAACATACGCGCCAGCCGTGGCCAGATTAAGAGATCTTGATAAACAAAACTGAGCCAATAAACACAAATATTAAAAAAAAAAAAAAAAAAATAATATATATATATATATATATATATATATATATATATATATATATATATATATGTATATAAAAAAGCTCGGTAAACGTTCTTATCGACTGATCGATAATGAGTGGGCGGTCGGCGGTAGTGAAGGAAGTGCATTATGTATGTGGCTTGGCTGTGCCAAGAGCTTTTCTGGCGCGAGGGGTCGGCCGACGTGACCAGCCGCACATAGTGCGCGAAAGCTCAGCGGCATCGGCGACGTCATTGCCGTGCGGGACAAGGCCTGGAATGGTGCCCGCTGGGTCGGGCCATCGCTATATAAAGCGTCATGCAGGGCGAGCGCCCCGCGCATATTGCAAATACCTCAGTCGACTCGGGTTGGCTCTCCAGAATTGTCACTAACACACACCCACACCCACACCCACATCCACACACACACAGCATGTGGTCCAAGATTGCCATTGCCGGCGCCCTGACCGTGATGGGCGGTGCTCTCTACGTGAGCGTCGTGGATAACTTTGCGTATGTGGATCGATCCCTGGAAGTGGCCATGCCCAAGTCGAAGCGTCATGTGGAGCAGCGGCCGGAGTACTAGGATGAGCAGGAGGAGGAGGAGAAAGTGAAATGAAGTGAAGTGAAGTGAAGTGCTTGGCCAGTGGATTCGCTAGCGACTAGTTCACACCGCGTTGTCGTTGCAACCCAATGAACTAGTTCATTAAGTCGCCCAACAGCAAAGGCTGCCATCTACCCGCTGCTTGTGCTCGTACGTTCAGCATGCATGAACCACAAGCGCGAACCAGCAGCCAATGAACAAGTTCTTCACAGTGCCAAGGCGAACAACAGTCACAATATTATATGCTTATTAATTATGCTTTAATTACTATATCAACTCTAAGTTGGCAAAACATTTTTTTTTCTTTTTTTTCCCCCGTTTAGTGTTTAATTTATGGCTAAGTTCCTGCAGTATATATATTATATAATGTGCATCTATGTGTTGTAAATAGTTAATAAACTAAAGTTAAAAATATATAAAACTATTTAGTTTTTAAAAGCATGTGAGCTTAAAGGACTTGTAGATGGCTAAAGAGCTTGATAGATAGATAGCTAGACAGCTAAATAGCTATATAGCTAGCTAAGCAGTTAAATAGCTAGATTGCTAGGCAGCTAATAGCTAAATAGCTAAATAACTAAATAGCAAAATAGCTAAATAGCTGTACACCTAAATAGCTAAATTGCTACAGCCAAAAGCTAATCAGCTTAAAAGCCAAACAGCTGAATAGCTGAATAATATCAAGATAGCTAGATAGCTGAATAGCTAGATTGGTATACAGCCAAAATAGCTATACAGCTAAATAGCTAAACCCTAGCTCGAAGGCTTTGAGCTCATGAGAGTTGTTCGTCACAAGGCTTGCTGCATGCCTCTAGCTGAATCTATATATAAATCTGTTTTGTGATTCTATATGCACATAACATATATATAATCCTATATATAACAGAATCCTATATACAATTTCAATAGTACTAACTCAAAGTCGTGCATACCTCAACATGCCATTTCTCATTTCCCTCAGTCACACACAAATGCTTTGCATTCAATGGCTCAACTGTGGTCGCTTTTTGCTTTCACGTAGTTTGCAGACATTGATAAGATTTAAGAGTGGAACTTAAGTGCAGGAAATATAATATAAAATACATAAACAATAACACAGATATCAGAGCTGATAAAAGATAAGTCGAATGCCAACGAAGTTTCGCATAGTTTAAGGTGGAGTTCCAGGCTCAACAACTGAGAGGTCAGAGCTAAACCTAATGAGAGCTTAGCTGTCAGCGCTGCTCAGTGGGACATACGCAACAGTGAACTGACAACAAATGACAATTTACGCTTGGTCGGAGCCATTAGAGACAAACAATCAGCAGCATATCACACCACACCCCGAACTCTTGCCCCAACAGGTTTGACAGAAGAATGAAAAACTCGAGAGAATATACCCAATGGATTTACTGCGCTTATGATATCAGTATTGAAATAATACTGGTTCAAAATATCGGACGGACGGATGGCCGGACAGACATTGGAAAGAACAGACGGAAAGAGAAACGGATGGACGGATGGAAGGACAAAGAAAATGACAGACGGATAGACGGGCGGATGCACGGACGGACAGAAGAACAGACGGATACACAGGCAGAGGAATGCGCGGACAGAAGGACAGAGAGACGAATATACGGCTAGAGGGACGAACATGGCTATAACGCTTCTACGACTCATCCTAATCAGAAATATATATACGTCATGTGCTCTGCCACACCTCCTTCAGCCTGTTACATAAGCACCCACAAAAACCATTCGATCCTAAGTTCCCATAGTCATTGCGCTTAGGGTATAACTCGAGAGTCTCGCAAAATGTGTGACAAAATTGCTGTACGTAACATATATATATATATATATATGTATATATATATATATAGTTATATATGTATATATAACTATATATATATATATATTGGATAAGTCATTAGGAAATGAGCAACTGAATCGAAGTGAAACATGACGTAAGCTCATCAATGCGAAAAAAGAGAGACACACGCTGCGCATTATTGTTATCGTGCGAACATATGTTTATATAGAGCAGAGCAGAGTCGAGTTGAAGTACTTTTAGATTAACTTTTTTAGGAGGGAGGGGGCAGGGGCTGAGCGTGAAATGCCATTAAATCAAGAGCTGCTCGCATCAACAATCATATTTACTTTGCTTGCTCAAAACTCATTTGGGGCGGGCCCTGAGGTAGGCGAGGGGAGGGGGTGGAGGCGTGTCTGTTGGGGCTTAGGGCTGCCGGGCTGCCAAAATCTGTGGCGCACTAAAAATGACTGGCAAGCCGCAAATACTTTGTCAGGATCAAGTTGACACTCGTTGCCCATAGGATGGCAGCACAGGCGCTGGCACTGGCCCTGGCACTAGCACTGGCACTGGCCCTGGCTGCTGCCTGTGAATGGTCGCATTTGACACTTTTTTTTTTGTTGGCCAAAACACACACACACACAGAGAGAGACAGGAGTCGAGGTGCCCTTAGGCCAGCTTTGTGGAGGCATTTTGGCAGAACAGATTGTTGAAGATTTGATTTTGGGCAGCTACCCAGCGGCCAGCACAATCGTTAATCTAATGAAAGATGACGTACACTGAGCGACAAATTTGTAGACCCCCCCACTTCACCATCCCTCACCAAACGAGCCCTCTGTGCGCCACGCCCACCCACAGTTACTTCATCCGATTTGCTCTGTTTGCTAATCATTCATCATGGCTGGCCAGAGTCGAGTCGAGTAAAACAATCCGAGCAGAAGAGCGCAGTGAGTGGGGGCAGTGGGCGGGGCAGCGGTCAGTATCGATAGTTGGCCTAGGTGGGCAAGGCTTGGGCAAAGTTCAATCGCTTGTCTCGTGTCGGCTTACCGTAGTCGCCGCTCGCAAATTCTCACTAAAATTTGCAACTTAACGAGTTGCGGCGAGTCCTGGTCACGCCCACAGCACGGCCACTTGTCGCGAGTGGGCCAATAAAATTTGATTAGCCTCGGGGCGGCAGCGGCGGCAAAATCCTTTAGGTCTCAAGATTGCAGCTGCCCCAAAAAAGGGCCGAACGGGCCGAAAGGGCTGACAGGGCCGACAGGGCCGACAGGGCCACAGCAATATGAGAATTTATGTATGTTTGCCTCACTGTTTCGGCATTTGCTTACCAACTCCCACATACACAGACACATAGACAGACGGAGAGAGGGGGAGAGGGTGGGAGAGGGGCAGAGCGTGAGAGAGACGGCGCTAACTATTGTATATTCATGGGGCCAGTTGGCAAGTTGGCCAGGCTGGCAGGACACCGAAACGTGGCCCGAGGCCGAGCTGGCCAACTTGGGTTAATTTACATTATAAACTTTGAATATTTTATTGTTTGTCTAGGAAAGGACACAGCTGCCGGCCAAGCAGATCGTGAGTGCTGCTCCCTCTCTCCGCCTCTCTCTCTCTCTCTCTCTTTCTCTCTGTCTATGTGGGTGGTGTGTGGGTGTTCATGAGTTCAGTTAAGACCACATTTATTGACACTTGGCAATACACAGTAGAGGAAGAGAGATGGGGAGAGGGAGAGAGGAGAGAGGGCATGCGGTCAGCCTGCTGCTGAACTGGTCGAGCTCAACATGCGGTCGAGCACGGAGCCTCGTTGCCTCGATTTAATGACGGCATAAACATTTTTGTCCAAATTATGAGACAGCTGTCCCTAGCCAAATGCACACACCTGGCAGGTACCTGCTACCTGCTACCTGCCACCTGTGCTCCACCTGTGCTGCTGTCATCATTAGCATTAACATAAGCATCGACGTCGACATTGTTATTGGCGCTGCTTGTTAAGCTTTTAAGCATCGGGTTACTAAATAATTTAACTATTTCCAGCTGCCAGCTCGTAAACCAAATCAACCGCAGTTTTCTCTCGACCAGCTCAAGCACTAGGTGAGCGCTCCAGGTGTGGGCGAGGCTAATGCGGACGGACACAAGCAGCTGATAATTGCAAGTTGAAAATTGATATGAAAATGGCAGAGCTAACGGTAAGCAGCAAAGCTGCTCTGAAAATAGAGCCAGCGAGAGGCGGGGCCAAGAGTATCCCATTGTGGAAAGGTGAATGACTTTCTAGACTTTCTAATTCATTGCTAGATCAACCTAATTGCGAGCTCTGATATTTTATTTGTCTATTAAAGAGATTTTGCTCTTAGTACCGCAAATTAAGTCTAACAAGCTTTGCTCGGATATATATGTACATATATATTTGAGCTGTGCCACTATGGCTTTAGGAACGAGCGAGAAAGAAACAGGAGCATATTGCAGCTTGCCTATTGCTTCTCTATTATATATAGTTATATACATGCCGTTAGTGTTAGTGTGTGTGTGTTGCTTTATAATTAAATATATTTATTTTGTATTTTTTATACCTGCTCACAAACAAGGAGGCATTTCTAGTTGCCTTCTCTTCGTCCATTGGCACACACAATGAGCCTGTCTGAGGTGCTGCAGCTGGCATCGCGCTCCCACTCAGCTGCAGCCGGCACTACGGTCAGCAGCAGCTATCTTTGTCTCGCTCTCTCTCCAATTACGCTCACTTGGTTAATATTTTTTACAACAACTCAATGCAAGCTCTCAGCATCGCACTAATAATACTGCAACAGCAGGAGCCAATCACGACAACATTAGTATTAGAAAACGGTAAACAGCAATGGCTGACATATATACATACACAATATTTAATGTATATATCTGCCTTCTCTGTCTTATAGAAATGAATAAAGTAGGTATGAATAAGATCTCTCTTACTCTTCACTCTTATGCAAAACTAGAATGAGGGCCCATTGGACTCTAACTGAATTGAGTGGAATAAACAGTAGAAGCCATTTTTATTTCAGAGTTATGTTCTACGCCAATTATTGTTGCTTAGCTTAAACTTTCTCCATTTGGCTGCGGCTTTTCTCTCAAATCTCTTAGCTAGGTGCAAATTCTATTTTATGCGTTTGCTACGTTTCGCAGTCGACGTCGCAGTCGGTATCGCTTGGCAATCAAATGAAACACCCTTTCGCTTATGAGTGCGGCAACTTTCTCTAAATCGAAAGGCTGAGTAATAAAAATACGAGACAATTTAAGCTGGAATTTTGCTGTTGTTATGCTGTCTCTTTCACTCTGCCTCTCCCCCTCACTCCTGATGCACTTTGTCTTGTGCTTTAATCCCAGCCACACGCGACGCACGTGACCTCCAAGCAGCGGAAAAGGAGTGCAAAGGCAACGAGCATTTTGGCCACACACACCATGACTGCCCTGGCTGCCTTGGCTGCCTTGGCATACCTACGCACCTGACCAAATAAATAATTTATAAATGTTTCTTATGCAAAGATTAGCAAAGCATTTCGACGCCTCCACTCGCAACAGTTTTTGCTCGACTGCAACATTTAAGAAAAGTTCTCCCTACCGCTCTCCTTCTCCCACTCTCTCTCTGTCCCTTACTCTTCTATCTGGCAGAGAAAACTCATTTAGGGAAATTCTTTTTTTTATCGCCAGCGTCGCATCGAAATTAGCCATGGGAATGGAATGGTCGGATGCATAGAATTCTCGCATAATAAATTATAATGCAAATCCGCGCTTAAGATCACAACAAACAGCGCTGGAAAAACAAGGCACTTAATGTGAGCCAAGCCAAAAACCACCCCCCACCTCCCCAACGCCCCCACTTGTTTTTTTTTGCTTGTTGCGGCCGCCATTTAAAATGATAAAAATCGCAAACAATTTTTGCCCGGACCGCAGTCGACAATGACAAAATGCCAGCACACACACACGCAGATACACTCTAGTGTGTGTGTGTGTGAAAGAGAGAGAGAGAGAGAGATAGGAGCACAGTTTAATTTTTTTTTTTGTGGCCATCGAAATAGTTAAGCAGGCAATTTGTAACGCTTTGCACTCCACCAATCAATCAATCGGCAGATAAACGCAGATACTTCAGATGCAAGCGGCACAGATAAGTCCGCTGAATAATAATTTATTTCGCCTGCCACATCTCAAAGTATTATTCAAAGCGCACAATCAAATCCCCACGAAATCGCTGAACATAATAAATGTCAGCTGATTCACGGAAGATTTTTTGCTGTCCGAATAGCAAATGGAACTATTTGGGAGACTATCAATATGGACAGAGATAGAGAGAGAGAGAGTATGTCCAAGAGAGTGGAAAAAGAGAGAGAAAGAGGGAGGGAGAGAAGGAGAAAGTGTCAGAGAGGGAGTGAATGAGTGAGAGGCTGAAGATAGAGAGTCCCAACAGAGAGAGAGAGTGTGTGTGTGTCTGATAGATTGAGCGAGAGAGTGAAAGAAAAGTGAGAGAGATATAGTGTGAGAGTGAGAGGAAGAGAGAGAGTACATAGAAAGAAAGTTCATGGGAATAAGAGTGGGAGCGAGAGAAAGAGAATCTTCTCTGTGCATATCTGATGGAAAGCTTCAGCCGTGCCTAGGTATACTTATCCGAATATACCTCAATACAATAGCAGAGAGCCAGAAAGACTAAGAGAGAAGGGAGAGAAGAGAAAGAGAGAGAGAGAGAGAGAGAGAGAGAGTTACATCTACGTCATGTGATGAATTTCTTTATAGGTTAACAATATGTAAATTCGCATTTAAAACTTTGCCCGAAGGCTAGTGCCCATAGCCCCTGGTGCTATTGGAAAACTTGTTAATGGCGAGCAGAGAAGAGAGATAGCGAGAGAGAAAAAGAAGTGGAGAAAAATGCATTTCTAACTTTCGCCATATGCTAAACAAAAGAGCGTCAACTGGGTGAGGCGAGCGACAAAAGTTATGCAGGATACTTAAGCAGCTGGTGGGGGGTGGCAGCAGTCCTCCGGCTCGTCCTCGTCCACGTCCTGGGGCTCTCGCTGCTGCTGCGTGCAATAATAATGGTAAATAATAAAACGCAGAAGAAGAAATGATAATAATGCAGCAACAGAAATTGGTCAAAACAATATAAATGCAAATGCAGCGGCATCGCCGTCGACGTCGCTGCTGGCGTCGCCCTGAAAGGCATTTTAATCAGTTGGTAGCGAGTGGCAGCAGCTCTCTCCCTCTCTCTCTCCCTCTCTTTCGCAGTGGGCGTGGCAGGTGCGGACCGCGTGTTCTGCATAGCAAATGTGTCCAGTTTATGGTCTACAGCAGCAGCAGCTGCAGTTGGCCAAGTTGTCAACCGACGCGTCGCACAAGCGCCACAAGTTGCAACGCCCCCGCTCTGCTCTGCCGCTGCCTGCGCTTCTATGTGGCAAGTTGGCCAATTTGAGCGCCTTAGCTGTTTACCTGTTGACCCGCCCGCATGCATAAATCATTGATAAATCGCCCAGCGACTCCCATAACGAGCAGCCGCTGCAACCGAGTGGGCGTGGCAGCCGCCTTCAGTGGACAGCCAACCGAGCAGAGCCGAGCTGAGCTGCCTTTGTAAACAGTGAATAAACACGCTGTCCAAAATGGATTAAGGCTCAAATGATACGGAAGTCTTGTGGGGGAATATTGAAGGGCTGAAATATTGAGTATGATTGACTGTGAAATACCCTGTAAGTTGCATACTTAAAGTGGAGCATATGTGAGATAAGAGTTGATTATGACTCGAATGACTCTAAAGTTTTACTATATAGAGTCTTACTATACACAAAGTATTACTATAGACTATTGACGATGATTGACTATGAAATACTCTATAATTGGCATTTGTTAATTTGGCTTATTATGAATAACAAATTGGTTAGGGAGTCAAATCATGCTCAAGTCTTGTGGCCAATCATGAGTATTACACTGACTGTGATTGACTATGTATACCCTGTAAATTTTATTCTTTGTCTAAACGAAATATAAGTAAAAAATTGTTCAAGGCACAAATGCAACTGAATTTTTGTGGCATATTATAAGTAATAAGCCTGACTGTGATTGACTATGAAATACCCTGCATATTTGAACTTAAGCAAGTTCTTCAGTCCGTTCTTCAGTTAGAGGTAGAGGTAGACTACTCAAACAGTTAGAGTATTTACAAGCTATTGGAAATTTCATTATCATGTCCATATATTATCATCATTTATATAGTTTATATACACTGCATGTGTATCTTTGAGTAAATTATTCGATTAGCATTCTAAATGGCTTATTTAATCGCATTTATCTGCTTCAGCTGCAATTTGTCACGCCCCCAGCCGCCCCGCTCTCATTGCACAGCTCGCCTTTATTAACTAATTAGGAACAACTGCAGCAGCTATCTCTAGCTCCAGCTCTTCCCCCTCTTTCTCTGTCTCTCTCTCTAGCTCTGTCTCTCTTTGCGTTGGCCTTGTTAATAATGTATTTGCTCCACATGCTGTCTTCTGGCTTTAGCCTTAATTTCAAAAGAAGCTGATAGAGAGAGAGAGAGACAGAGAGAGAGAGAGAGAGAGAGAGAGAGAGAGAGAGACTGAGTCAGAGGCAGCATAGTAAATTTGCATTTTCATTTTGGGGGGACGGCGTCACTGGCAGCCGATGCAAAATGTTAATGAATTGCCGAAATCGCAATTGCAAACGAAAATTCAATTTGCAAAAATAGCAACAACAACAACAACAACAACAACAACAACAACAACAAGAGCTGCAACAGCTGCTGGCATTGCAATAAATTCATAGCACATCTGCCGACGCCTTGGCAACTTTGGCTGCAAATTGCCGTTGATTGGTTTTGTTGCATGTTGCATGTTGCATGTGGCAAGAGTAGCAGCAGCAGCAGCAAGTGCGTCGTGCCACACAGTGAACACTTGTGCCTTAGCATGCTTCATTATATTGTTGGCTTAATTAAAGGATAATAGATTTATATGTTTGCCTTGTCTAACCACGAAAGTAACAAACTTTAGCGTGTCCTGTGTGTGTGCGTGCGTGCGTGTGTCTGTAAATATTTGGCTGATAAGTATGTTGTGCCCATGTGCAGCTGGCAAACTAAAGCGCAAAAGCTTGAGTATTGGGGCAATGCCGAGCAGCAACAGGCAACATGCTGCAGCAACAACAACAACCTGCAACAACAACAACAACAACATCTAGCCAATAATAACAATCATAATAATATGCAAAAGGCCAATAATAAAGTTGTTTCAACTTGGGCAAGCGCCATCATCTATTGCCGTCTCTCTCTCGCTCCCGTCTTCATGTCTACCTCTCGCTCGATCTCAGCAAAGAATTTTAAGCGAAAAATGTTTGAAACACAAAAAATGCACTTTGATTCCAGGCAGCTGCAGCGGCAGCGAGCAGCATTTGAGGCGCAGCGCTCGAAAGTATGCAACGAAAATGCTGCGTTGCCTTGGCCCTAATTGAATTTATTGGCGAGCTGTAAGCGTATAATCGAGATAAGCGAAACGAGGCAGCAGCCAGTGAGACCTTAACGAATGGCAGGCCAAAGAGAAATATGCAAAACAGAAGAAAATGGGAATTGAAGGCGAAGGCGAATATATAATAAATTGATACGAATTATATTTGAAAAAAAAAAAAAAAAAAATATATATATATATATACATATATATATATATATATATATATATATATATATATATATATATATATATATATATATATATATATATATATATATATATATATATATATATATATATATATATATATATATATATATATATATATTTAAACAATAAAAATATATATATATTTTTTATTTATTTATTTAAATAGAAATATTATTTTATTTTTGTTTAATAATAAAAAACGGCAATAATAACAAGTAAGGAAACTCTAGTCGGAGGTGCCCGACTAGGAAATACCCTGAACCCCGCCTATTGGCGGCTTTAAATGCACTTCAAAGCTTATATATAATTTTAAATTAAATTAAAAAATTAAAAAAAAAAAAGGCTACAATACCAGGGCTATACCAGGGCTACCATACCAGGGCCATACCAGGTATTACCATACCAGGGCTACCATACCAGGGCTACCATACCAGGGCTACCATACCAGGGCTATACCAGGGCTACCATACCAGGGCTGTACCAGGGCTACCATACCAGGGCTACCATACCAGGGCTACCATACCAGGGCTATACCAGGGCTACCATACCAGGGCCATACCAGGGCCATACCAGGGCTACCATACCAGGGCTGTACCAGGGCTACCATACCAGGGCTACCATACCAGGGCCATACCAGGGCTACCATACCAGGGCCATACCAGGGCTACCATACCAGGGCTACCATACCAGGGCTACCATACCAGGGCTACCATACCAGGGCTACCATACCAGGGCTACCATACCAGGGCTACCATACCAGGGCCATACCAGGGCTACCATACCAGGGCTACCATACCAGGGCCATACCAGGGCTACCATACCAGGGCTACCATACCAGGGCCATACCAGGGCTACCATACCAGGGCTACCATACCAGGGCCATACCAGGGCTACCATACCAGGGCTACCATACCAGGGCTACCATACCAGGGCTACCATACCAGGGCCATACCAGGGCTACCATACCAGGGCTACCCTACCAGGGCTACCATACCAGGGCTACCATACCAGGGCTACCATACCAGGGCTACCATACCAGGGCTATACCAGGGCTACCATACCAGGGCTGTACCAGGGCTACCATACCAGGGCTACCATACCAGGGCTACCATACCAGGGCTATACCAGGGCTACCATACCAGGGCCATACCAGGGCCATACCAGGGCTACCATACCAGGGCTGTACCAGGGCTACCATACCAGGGCTACCATACCAGGGCCATACCAGGGCTACCATACCAGGGCCATACCAGGGCTACCATACCAGGGCTACCATACCAGGGCTACCATACCAGGGCTACCATACCAGGGCTACCATACCAGGGCTACCATACCAGGGCTACCATACCAGGGCCATACCAGGGCTACCATACCAGGGCTACCATACCAGGGCCATACCAGGGCTACCATACCAGGGCTACCATACCAGGGCTACCATACCAGGGCCATACCAGGGCTACCATACCAGGGCTACCCTACCAGGGCTACCATACCAGGGCTACCATACCAGGGCTACCATACCAGGGCTACCATACCAGGGCTACCATACCAGGGCTACCATACCAGGGCTACCATACCAGGGCTACCATACCAGGGCTACCATACCAGGGCTACCATACCAGGGCTACCATACCAGGGCTACCATACCAGGGCCATAACAGGGCTACCATACCAGGGCTACCATACCAGGGCTACCATACCAGGGCCATACCAGGGCTACCATACCAGGGCTACCATACCAGGGCCATACCAGGGCTACCATACCAGGGCTACCATACCAGGGCTACCATACCAGGGCTACCATACCAGGGCTACCATACCAGGGCTACCATACCAGGGCTACCATACCAGGGCTACCATACCAGGGATACCATACCAGGGCTACCATACCAGGGCCATACCAGGGCTACCATACCAGGGCTACCATACCAGGGCTACCATACCAGGGCCATACCAGGGCTACCATACCACGGCTACCATACCAGGGCTACCATACCAGGGCTACCATACCAGGGCTACCATACCAGAGCTACCATACCGGGTTAGGTAACCCTGGTATAGCCCTGGTATGGTAGCCCTGGTATAGCCCTGGTATGGTAGCCCTGGTATGGTAGCCCTGGTATGGTAGCCCTGGTATGGTAGCCCTGGTATGGTAGCCCTGGTATGGTAGCCCTGGTATGGCCCTGGTATGGTAGCCCTGGTATGGTAGCCCTGGTATGGCCCTGGTATGGTAGCCCTGGTATGGTAGCCCTGGTATGGCCCTGGTATGGTAGCCCTGGTATGGTAGCCCTGGTATGGTAGCCCTGGTATGGTAGCCCTGGTATGGTAGCCCTGGTATGGTAGCCCTGGTATGGTAGCCCTGGTATGGTAGCCCTGGTATGGTAGCCCTGGTATGGTAGCCCTGGTATGGTAGCCCTGGAATGGTAGCCCTGGAATTGTAGCCCTGGTAGGGTAGCCCTAGTATGGTAGCCCTGGTATGGTAGCCCTGGTATGGTAGCCCTGGTATGGTAGCCCTGGTATGGTAGCCCTGGTATGGTAGCCCTGGAATGGTAGCCCTGGTAGGGTAGCCCTAGTATGGTAGCCCTGGTATGGCCCTGGTATGGTAGCCCTGGTATGGTAGCCCTGGTATGGCCCTGGTATGGTAGCCCTGATATGGTAGCCCTGGTATGGCCCTGGTATGGTAGCCCTGGTATGGTAGCCCTGGTATGGTAGCCCTGGTATGGTAGCCCTGGTATGGTAGCCCTGGTATGGTAGCCCTGGTATGGTAGCCCTGGTATGGTAGCCCTGGTACAGCCCTGGTATGGTAGCCCTGGTATGGCCCTGGTATGGTAGCCCTGGTATGGCCCTGGTATGGTAGCCCTGGTATGGTAGCCCTGGTACACCCCTGGTATGGTAACCCTGTAGAGAGGAGGGCAGCAGCAGGGAGTTGGTTAACGGTAGAGTGTTTGAGAGTCGGGCAGCAGTAGAGAGGCGGGCAGCAGCTGCGAGTTGGTTAACGGTAGAGTGTTTGAGAGTCGGGCAGCAGTAGAGAGGCGGGCAGCAGCTGCGAGTTGGTTAACGGTAGAGTGTTTGAGAGTCGGGCAGCAGTAGAGAGGCGGTCAGTAGTAGAGAGGAGGGCAGCAGTAGAGAGGAGGGCAGCAGTAGAGAGGCGGGCAGCAGCAGCGAGTTGGTTAACGGTAGAGTGTTTGAGAGTCGGGCAGCAGTAGAGAGGCGGTCAGCAGTAGAGAGGAGGGCAGCAGTAGAGAGGTGGGCAGCAGCAGCGAGTTGGTTAACGGTAGAGTGTTTGAGAGTCGGGCAACAGTAGAGAGGAGGGCAGCAGTAGAGAGGCGGGCAGCAGTAGAGAGGCGGTTAACGGTAGTGTTTGAGAGTCGGGCAGCAGTAGAGAGGCGGGCAGCAGTAGTGTGTCGGTTAACGGTAGATTGGCAGAGAGTCGGCAGCAGTAGTGAGGCGGGCAGATAGAGAGTCCAATCCAGATAGAGGTTCCAGTAGCAGGAGAGTCCAGTAGCAGGAGAGTCCAGTAGCAGGAGAGTCCAGTAGCAGGAGAGTCCAGTAGCAGGAGAGTCCAGCAGAGATAGAGAGTCCAGCAGCGATAGAGAGGGCAACAGGAGAGAATTGGGGAAAAAAAAAACAATTATTAGTAAAATATTTGGTTAAAAAAAACAGTTATAACTAATACAATTTTGCTTATATACTTAATACTAAAATTATTAACTAAATACTTACCAAATCCAGAAGCAGAGGAGGAGGAGCAGCAGGAGGAGGAGGAGGAGGAGGAGAAGACACTACACTACACTGCACAGCACGACTGACCATCAGGGGGTCAGGAAACCAACTGAAGAACTGGGCAGACGGCTTGCCCTTATATAGGGCAAAACTCCCGCCAAAAGTTATGCTCAACTCTTTCGAGCTCAGCTCGGTCGAGGTCATGAGTCGATTCTTACAGTCGATCATTGAGTGGGAAATAAGAGCGCTAATTGTTTAGTTCGGTAGAGTCGGTCAGCAAAATGATCATTAGCAGAACAATCATAATCTAACTACTACCATTATTATTCTACTTAATTCACAAACAACAACTCTAGTCGGAGGTGCCTGACTAGGAAATAGCCTAAACCCCGCGTAATTATATCATTACATATATTTGTGCTGCAACAAAACCATTATACCCTTCTTACCCATTTTTAATGGTTTCAGGGTATAAAAACAGAAACTTCTTTTATCATTTAAAGAAATATATAACAAAAATGTATTTACTTACTACTAAAAAATTTGTCATAAAAAAAATCAGAAACTTCTTTTATCATTAACAAAATATATATGTATATAACATTTACTTATCAATAAAAAAATATTATAAACAAGTAAGGAAACTCTAGTCGGAGGTGCCCGACTAGGAAATACCCTGAACCCCTCCTATCGGCGGCTTTTAATGCACTTCAAAGTTTGTATATAATTTTAAATTAAATTAAAAAATTAAAAAAAAAGACTAAGTAACTTTTAATGGGTTCAGGGTATAAAAAGTTATTAAACATTTAATTTTCCATAACACGCACATATTGGCGCAGCGCAGTCGCTGAGTAAACTGCGCAGTTAGCAGAGCGTATGCGTGTGCGTGTGTATGTATGCGTTGCTTGCAATATACATACATGCATATGTATATACTGTATATATAAAATAAGAATAACATTGATATAACTTAAATAAAGTCAATAAAATATACATATGAATCGATGAAATGCATTATGTTATTAAACGCAACATTTGCCAAACGTTTACGCACACGCGCGCGTGGCAACAGCAGCAGAAGCATCTAGAAAATTCGAAGAATTCATAGCAACAACAACAAAGACAAATTGGGGATGAATTTTCAGCAGAAGTTCAGCAGCTCAGTAGCAGTAGCTCAGTAGCTCAATAACTTTACTTAGGAATTCGCTATCGCAATCTTACGTGTTTCAGCGGCTGTGTTGGTAGAAGCGATGATCGGCGTCATAAAGTCTCGGGTTCGATTCTCTGAGCCGACGTCAACTTTTTTTATGGAAGTTACTTAATCTTTTTTTTTTTTAATTTTTTAATTTAATTTAAAATTATATGCAAACTTTGAAGTGCATTTAAAGCCGCCGATAGGCGGGGTTCAGGGTATTTCCTAGTCGGGCACCTCTGACTAGAGTTTCCTTACTTGTTTATTTATTTATTTTATTTATTTTCTTATTTCTTTTTTATTTATTTATTATTCTCTCTCTGATATATTCTGGTATTTTTGTAAGCTCTGGGCAAGCCAGTAAAGCCTTCACGAATATAGGCCCTAAATAGGAATAGAAAAACAATCACTTAAATTGCCGGCCGAGCAGAGCCGAAATTGCTTCATTATCGGCTTGTAAAAAAAGGCAAACAACACACAAAACTTGGCTAATTGAGAAAGGCGACCGCAGAAAGGATAAAAAAAAATAAAAAATACAAAAAAAAAAAATGACTTAAGTTTCTGTTTACGCACGCAATTAGCCAAACGGTGGACCTGGGGCAAGTTTGCAGCCGGAGTCAGAGTCAGAGCCAGGCCGGAGTCAGCGCCACGGGCAGAGCCAGCGCTTAGTCGACTCGCAACAGTCAGCTCGGCTCGGACAGAAGGCTTAATTATGTTTTCTTTGGCCGTGGCAGCGCTGAGAGCTACAGTCTTCACTGTCACAGACAGACGCTGGCCGGCGTCGCTGCAGCAACATCAAATGGAAACAAATGTGGAATCCCTAAGCGTTCAGCGCTGCTTAAGTAATTGCCAGCTGCATGGCCAGAGCGCAAGGGCGGAGGCGAGGGGTGGTGAGTAGCGTGGGGGCGGCTTTCTCATTAGCCAAAAGGCCAACAGCGACGGACAGTGTAAATGAAATGAGCTGCTTTAAAGTTAACTCGGACAGGGCTCAGGAGTGGATGGGGCGGGTCAGGAGTCAAGGGCTGGGGGGGGGGTGCAGGTCTCGGCATCTGCAGCTGGACTCAACTTGACTCGCTCAAGTTTTATTGCATAAATTAACTTGGCCAAACACAATTTCGCAATTATTTTGCAATTAATAATTTATATGCCCAGACGAGCTCGGGCCAGGGGGCGGGGCGCTGCGGTTGTTGTCTTCGCGGGCTGCCCAAGCTGCCGTCGTTGCCACCGCTGCTCCTTTAATGTGATTTTAAATGGCGACTTTAAATGCCGCTAACCGCACCACGCCCAGCATTTATTTTGATTTTGACATTCGAGTGCGGCTTTGGCCTTGTTTAAGTTTTGCGGTTGAGTTGTCGTGTTGCCGTTGTTGTCGTTGTTGCTGTCACTTCATTACTGTCACATGATAACTGGGCTGGCTGGGGCGCTTTAAGTGGCTTTCACCTTGACGCCACACAACAAGCCACATCAAAGTACGTATACATATATATATATATATATATATATATATATATATATATATATATATATTTATATTTATACATATTTGTATGGATAGAAGCGAAGCAGGCGACATGAAGTTGGCCACAAGGGAACTCATTATACAAAGTCCGGCTAACAGCATCTGCTTCCTGCCCCCAGCCCACAGCCTACAGCCACTCTCTCTCTCTCTCTGTCTCTCTCTCCCTCTCTCCATCTAAAGCAGCAGTATCTGTGCACGTTTTATGACTCACCCACACACACTCACGCACACACTCACACTCTTTTATACATATACATAAAGTAGGAGTGTTTTAGTCGGCAGTGCACGACTAGCAGTTACCCTGCATACACTGTAAAGAGCTGCGCTTATT